>CM021110.1:325773042-325968729 GCA_007115665.2 Sequoiadendron giganteum
AATAATCTATAGGTCTTATGAAACCATCCTCAAGATTTTTTTCAATTTCTCCTTTAACGAGCAAGGCTATCTTAGAATTCATATTTCATATGTTTTCTCTAACTGGCTTAGCATTTTTAGGAAGGATTATACTATGTGTTACAATCTTAGAATCAATTCCTAGCATATCCAAATAAGTCTAGGAAGAAAGTTTGGGAAAGTCATGAAGAAAAGTTGTAGTATCTTCTTGTTCTCCATCATCAAGGAATTATCCTATCTTAATGAATTTTTCATTATCATTTATTTCCATTAGGGTGTCAATTGTATATCCTAGAGGGAGCACACTTGGCTTTTGAAATTCAAGGTTGTATTCTTGTTTACTCATGTTTGTCTCCTTACCTTCATCTTCTCCTTCTTTTTGCTTGGTGCTAATCATAGCACATGTAACCTTTTTCTTTTGAGGAGTAGTAGGTAATTTTTCGTAAACTCCTATGATTTTGTTCATGGCTTCATTCTCTTCACAGTAATCCCATGATATTTTAGATTCCATATCAAGCAATTCAGGATGTTTCAAAATGAGTTTGATTTATGGCTTGCACATGATGGTATTGATGTTCAATGAAGGTCTCTTGTTTGCCTGCATTATTTTAGAAGGACAATAACCAAAAAAAAAAAATTGTTTCTTGCATGTTAGGTTCTGCAAGAACAAAAATTCATTTTTCTTTCTTTCCACATCCTTTTCCACTATAACCTAATTACTTCATAAGTTCATAACCTCTTTTATAAATTATTTCCATTTCTTTCAGGTTTGGTGGTTGTTTATATTCTATTTCATCAAAGTTTGTTGTATATAGCTTGTGTCTTCTTCAAGAGTGGATGAGGTAGATGCTTGTGAATTTTCTTCCAAGTTCTAAGTTGACATGACCATTGGTTGCTTATTTTATCATGTTCTTTTCTTGTGATGATGTATTCTCCCATAAACAAGGGTGTGAAATCCAAGGAACCCAAATCATCTTCTGATAAATTTGACACTGTTTCCATTTCTTCCTTGCCAAATTCTATAGGTTCTATGTTGGATGTTGGAATCAATGTGCTTAGAGGACATGTTGTTCCTTTTTCAGCTTGTAAGAAACTTTCAGGCTTGGGGTCTATTTCATCTTGGTATACCTTATTTTAATAGACATATTTCATGATATGATAAAGGGTCGAAGGCACTACATGCATCTCATGAATCCATGGTCTTCCCAAAAGAAGATTGTATGAAAGGTCATGAGGTATAACATGAATACAAGTTTTTAATGTAGCCTTTCCGACTATAATGGGTAAGGTAATTACACCGGGCAATTTATTTCCTATGCTGTCAAATCCTTGAATTGATAAGGAACCAGGTTGATTTTTTTATTTATCCCCACATAATCTATCTAAGAGCTTCATACTGCACACATTAAGGGTTGAGCCATTATCAACAAGGGTACTTTTTATGCCTATTCTATTGAATTGAGCTATTATCATGAATGCATAATGTCTTTTTCTCATCTCCAAAGGAGGGAGCTCATGTTGGTGAAAGGTAATGTTTACGTTAGCTATATTCATTGCTTGTATTAGAGCTACCGCATCATTTGCATTTGTACCGAGAGGAACCACTACTTGTTGTAATGTTGTTTGGAGTATAGTGTGATAGTTAGGTGAATTCCAAATTAGGTCCCAAAGGGATATATTTGTAGGATTATTCTTAAGTTGTTCAAAAAGATCATACTCCTTCCCACTATGCAAAGGTAAATAAGGAGAACTAGGTAATATGAGATTTGGCAAAGGTAAGGTTGCCGAAGTTGATTTTTGCGGTTGTGGGTTATTCCTAGTGTTATATGTATGAGAAATGGTATTATGACTTAGTTGTTGCAAAAAAATAGGCTTAGGATGGTAAAGGGTAAGTTTTGGTTTGGTTTGAGTTTGAATTTTCTATGAAGGTGGGTAAAGGACAAGTTGAGGTTGAATCAAATTAACATCTCTTATTTTTGGTTTCTCATAACAAGCCTTATTGGATGAGCCTTGTGAGATGAATTCCTCAAGGGCTTCATCTAACATGTCAAATTCATCACTACTAAAAGGCTTGAAGGTTAGGTTAACTTGGAAAGAGAGATTTGTCATAGTCAAATAACTATGCTTTCTCTTAGAGGTTTGGGTGTTTTAATCTTGGTTTTTTTCTCTAATCTATGTCTATTGTAATCTAATCTAAATGTTGAAAATGAAAATTGCTAAAATATAATTCTATCCATAACTATAGTGAATGTAAATGATGTTGTTTTAATGATTTCAATGCAATATAAAGTAATCCAATTGAAACATAAAAGTAAAAACAAAAATAAAATTGAAAATTAGAAATTTAACTCTATAAACAAAAGTTTTGATTTTTCACTCGAATTGATTTGCCCAAGGTGGTGAATGAGTCCTAGTAGGGGTTTTTCCAAAAACATCCATTTTTTTTTTAATTTGTTTTTTATGTTTTCTATGTTGTATGGCCTAGATATAAGATGAAAATGCAGATTTTGAATGATTTTACAATGAAACTAGATGCAACATGCAAATAAATGAGATTTCATAATGCAAAAGTTAAAACCGTAGAATACAAATTAGCCAATGAAAATCCTAATGCAATGTTAATGCAAGATAAATCTAGGATGTAAATGTACTCCAAATAAAAATTATGATTTCATAAGGGAAGGTTCACCAAGATGGAACCTATGATATTGGGGGAGAGTGTGGTTAAGTGATATCACACCCACTTTCAAAGTGACTACACGCAAGGGATAACCCTAAAGTCCTAAATGAAAATTATAAATAAATCTTATAGTAAGGTTGTTCTAGGGGTTGAATATGGTCTAATGAGGGGTTCACCACCAAGTTTAGACTTGGAAAGGATAATTAAATGCAAGATGTAATGGAAAACCCTAATTGAATGAAATAACCTACAAGATGACCGAAAAATGCTAGAAAAATAACATAGAAAAGTAGTAGGATGATCCATGTGCACCTAGGAATATGGAAGTGACTATTTGCAATTCTAAAATACTGGAAATTTTGACTTTTTCACTAGTTGGGACTCATTCGCCCACCTGGGTGAATCAGTCCCAAATCTAGGTTTCTACACAAGAGCCTATTTTGACAAAAAGGGTATCAGACACTACAAATAGATCTTGCAAATAGCTAAAGTGTGAATCATTTTTCATTCTTAGCTAATCAATCCCATTCAACTTTTTTAGGAAATAAAAGTCTTGGTCTACACCTCAACACCTACTCTTTCCTTCAAACTTGAGTTCTGGATCCAGATTTGTGAAAGCACCTGCAAAAACAAAATATAAACTTTATTTGCTAATGGGGGGTTTTCCTTGGTGAAATCCCTAGTTTGGTAATTAAACCTTGATATAAATAGTAAAATGTGCATAAAAATCCTAGCCTTAATTGCATCCAAGACTAGGAAATCTGAAGCATGATGCAATCCTATCCTAAAATATAAGAATATGATGCAATAATGGACAAATGAAGAGGAATGACTCACTCAAGGAGATATCTAATCACCCCAAATGAACCTTGATGATGATTGTACATTCCTTAGGTTGAATGTAGAGTGAACGAGGGATAAAATCACTTAGTAAACAAGTCTTTAGGCTTGGCTTGATGTCTAGTTGCATCTCCCCAACCTAGAATCCATCATGATTCACCATAGACAACCATGATCCACCCTTGAAAATTCTATATCTTGAATAAAAGTGAGCTTGAAGACCTGCAAAGACACTCTAATTATAATCTGAAACTTCAACTTTGTTGATTACTTCATCTTGAATGCTTTTGTGAAGACTCATGAATACCTAGATCTTGAATTTTTTTTTCTCAAAGCTCTTAGAGATGATGAAAAAGACTTAGAAACTTATTTATATAGAGGCATTAACACCTAATTGAATATTATTTAGATCTAAAGAGCCAACATCCACCAAACATTTGAGTTAAAATAGTGAATTTCCCACTCAAATTTGAAAAAGACCCCAAATAGGACTCATTCGCCCAAGGTGGCAAATGAGTCTCAACTTAGGTTTTAGATGTGGGTTTTCAGGAATTTCAAGGTTTTAAGTGATTTTATGGGATTTCTAGGTGAAATGAGCCTCAAGATCTGAAATAATGGGTCTTAGGGGCCTATTAATGATGATTTAAGTTATAATTAATGCAAAGGTACTCAAGATAGGCCAATATTAGACCAGGGCTTGTACTATCTCCAAGAAAGGAGTACAATTCTGGTGGTAATGAAAAACCTCCTTAAGAAGTGACAAAGTCTACTTTTTAGTCTAAGATCCTTGAGGTTTGCATTAAATATGTAAAACTTACACCCCTTAGCCCCTCTAAAATTCCTTAATGAGAACACTCGAGAGATATAAATAAGATATTTTAAGATGAGGAAGGAATTATTCCCAAACTAAAACATGTTAAAAGAGATATTTCTACTACTAAATCTCCTTATGATCACGTACAAAATCAAAAAAATAATATTATAATCCAACCATAAACAAAAAAAGTTCATCAAAAAATTGCAATTTCAGATACATGGTTTTAACATAGATGAATTAGATTTGATAATTTAAAGATGTTATGGATCCGAAAAATAAAAAAACCAAAGAAGGGATCCCTACTAGTGTTTTAAGATCTTTCCAGAAATGTAAAGAAATCAAAAAATTTCTTTGTTTTGCACTAGAAAATGCAGATTTGTCAAAAACATACAAAAATCAAAGATCGGATTATTTCACATTTTATTTGACCTATAAATTAAATCTATAAAATAGGGACCCCTCTTAAAATTTCAAGATATTTCCAGACATATTTCCATTTATGAAAAATTCACTGATTTGCGTTCACAAAATAAAGTTTATGAAAACAAATAAAATAGTGATAAATCCTACAAAAATGGTGATAAACTCTCATTTTTTTTTATTGTGGCCTCTTGAAACAATGCATAGGTGTCTGTGAAAATTTTGTGGAAAATGGCATAGCCACTTGGAAGATATGGCAAAATTTATAAAACTTGGTGTTTTGTCCAAAAACTAGCAGACCTGCAACAAAAAGTTAATGAAACCTGCAAAACAGAAAGCTAGATCAAAGGAGTCATGTCAGGTTCACCAATGTAGTTAGGTTCACCAATGTAGTTAGGGTAAAAATATTAGAGAAAAATGCCTAAACAAATTATAATGAAAATCCCTAACAAGCACAATAGAGCACAAACTAGCATGAAATGAAAACAAGAAAACAAATCAAACCGATCTCCAAGCTAGATTTGATTTATCTCCATTGCTCTTCTCCACCTACATGAGAATGTAAGATTTTGAAGGTTTTATTGTTGATATGTTGATTGCTCATTTTTACAACATAACGATAAGATGGATATGATAGAAGAAAAATAGATAGATAGATGAAAATATTGAGAGAAATTTTGGGAGAGTAAGGATGCTAGAAGAAGATTCTCCAAATGGCCTGTAAAAGGCTTGATTTATACGAGAAGGTTGAATTGATTCAATGGCCAAGATTAAATTTTTTTTTTTTGATATGTATGGCTAGGATTAAAAGTTTATTTTAGTGCATATGACTCACATTAAGTGGGTTATGACATAAGACTAAAATTAGGATGTGAGGAAATAAGTTGGATTCGTTTATTTATTTTGGAAGAAAAGATGTTTATGACGCACAATGAATGAGGGTAAAAATAGGATGTGAGTGGGAATCTCATAATTTAAATAATAAAATTATTTAAATTATTTATGCATGTGAAGAGTTGTAGTCATGTGACACATGTTGCAATATGACAATAAGTGAGGGATTAATTCAAATATTTAATTTGAATTATTTTGAGACATGTGAAGGGGGAATTAATTAAATAAATGAGATTTATTTAATTAATTCGGAAGGTGATTAAGTGGAATAAATGGGATAAGTTGGATAATGTAATTCCTAGGATAAAATATTACAAAATGTCTTACAAGGTCATGTATCGACTACATAATATTATGACATGGACAATTTTGGGTGTCTACATTTTTCCCCTCTTTGAGATGATGTTCGAGATGGTGAGATTTATGTCAAGTAACATCATTTAAAAGAAGCTAAGGTATGGATAGATGAAAAAGTATGATGCCCCAACCACTTGAAGAAGTGAGGAGTATGATGAATGAAGGAAATTGATGATAGAAGAATATGATGATGCAAAAGATACGAAGAAATGGGATGATGATATAGGATATGATAATGATGATGATGCCCCCTTGAGAGGATAGGAAGGTTGCATAAACACGGATATGCTCTTGAAATGAATGAAATGCTAAAGGAGGGATAAGATGAACGATACAAGAGAAGTATATGGAAAAGAATAATGACACACTATGCTGCAATAAAGTGAGAAATCATATGTTTGATATAGCACTAGACATTATGCACCAAGGTATAAAGACCATGGCAACAATGTATCTCGTGCCCCAACATAATACAACCTTGTATAGATAAAAGATATGAATATTAGCGGGGAATGATTCAGATTTGATGAAAATGCAAATTGAAATGATAAAACACAAAAGCAAGCAAGCAAGCATGCACAAATGATACAAAAACAAAAAAGGTATTGCCCCTGTCAAGCTATAAACCGATGATTAATTGATCGATTGATGATGATAGTGTTGTCATGTTGTGGGGAATGATATATCCCTAGATCAACACAAGGATGATTGATTGATGATGATGTTAGTGTTGTCATTGCAGGGAACGATATATCCCTAGATCAACACAAGGATGATTGATTGATGATGATGATAGTGTTGTCATTGCAGGGAATGATATATCCCTAGATCAACACAAGGATGATTGATTGATTGATTGATTGAGTTTACAAGATTGAGATCAAGACCACAAGATGTGATTGGATAATTTGGAAAGATTGATTAGTGTGGTTGGAATGGATTAAGAATTGATTTGCATTTGGATTATTTCTTGGAATGATTGAAGATGTTGGATTTGAAGATTTGGATGATGATTGATGAATTAAATTGAGGAATGATTTATACTTGGAATGATTTTGATTGATTGGATTGATGAAGAAATGATTTGATTTGATCATAATGATTAGATTGATTAGAAGAATGGGTTTGATTAGAAGAAGTGATGTGATTGAGTAGAATAATGGATTTGATTAGAAGAAGTGATGTGATTAGATAATTTGATGAATAAATTGATTTGAAGAAGTTGAATTGATGTGTAGAATTGATTAGAAGAAGTGATTTGGTTTGATTTTATTGCTTGGATTTTTGAAATGTTTTGAATTTTTGGATTTTTGAAATGTTTTGATTTTTTTGGATTTTTGAAATGTTTTGATTTTTTGGATTCTTGGAATATTTTGATTTTTTGAATTTTTTAAATGTTTTGACTTTTTTGAAATGTTTTGATTTTTTTGGATTTTTTCATGACCTTTATATAATTTTTTGTATTTTTTTCAGGACTTTTTTGAAATGTTTTGAGATGTCAATGGATGAAAAATTGGGTAGCCTTTGTGCTAGATACCAATGACAAGGTAAAATAAAGTCTAGGTTCAAGGAGATAAATGAGATTGATGGATAAAAGGGGTGAGTGATAGGATAAGGACTAAAAGGATCATGATAGATGGATGGATAAAAATGATAGGTCATAGTGAATGGAATGGATGTATGGATCATAGGAGAGAAAGGATGTGATATCCAAAGACTATGTCACATAGGAATAACATGCCCCATTCTAGGTACAATACTTAGGATTTTTCATGACAAAGATTATGACACTAGGATAATGATAGGCTTGTTTGGAAGGATGAGGTATATCAAAAGATATCCAAAGAATTTTTTAACATTTTGCCCCATTTTTTATCAAGATCAGAAGGAGGAAGAGAGGATGAATGGACTCAATATGATAGGTATATGGGTATGATGGCCAAGGATGATATGATAGGAGATGGTAAGATATGATATGATAGATAAAAAATGATATAGTAGGATGAGACAACATGCCCTCAAGTGTAAGTTACATAGATCAACCTACACATGATGCCTATTTTCCAGGTTTTCATCATGGTACTTATCCAGGGTGCATGTTTACCAAGTTTTCACCGTTGGACGAAGGGATTTATCTTTACTTTTTTTTTTACTTTTTAAATATTTGGATAGGAAAAGGGGAATATGGATAGGAGGGACTCAAGTGTCTAGTTCTATGAAAGGTGATAGTCCCACTAGAGAGGAATTTCATTGCATGGACCATGTCAAATGTCATTATACTCATAGATGTCGGTAAGGGATGACATGAAAGGGATATGGAGTAGGTAGATGATGGATTATGATGTGGATTATGTAGGAGAGATGAATGGGAAGCTTATCAAAAAACATGGACCATAGGAAGGTGATGGGGTAGATATGTAGGATAATGAGTGATGGGTGAGGAGATGAAGGTATGTGGGATCGTTATGAAATGGAAGGGAACCATGACCAATGGTTGCACACACTTCGATAAACATTGAAAATTTTTATGTGAAGCGGGGGTAGGAAGCAATGGAGATTTTTTCTTAGGAGATGGGTGATGAAGTTCTTTAGGTACCCACATAGACTTCTTATTTTTATGATTTATTTTTCTTGTGGGATGAAATATGATATTCTTGGATAGAGTGGGAATGTGAGGTGGAAGCAGATGGTTGGGATTTTTGTGATGTAGATGCCTCATTTGACTTGTTTTCTTTTTTCTTAAGTACCCAAACCATTTTGTTTTTAGAATTTTATTTTGAAGGTATGGGCTTATATTTCTTTTTGGATGGATTTTTCTTGGATTCTTTGATTTTGTGTCCTAGGGCATGAGGAACCTTCATATTTTTTCTTTATAGATAGAGGCATCAATTTTTTTTCTTTTGAATCCCATGGGTATGGTGGAATGAGTGGAAGATTTATGTTTAGAAAATGTATGAATTTATTGGTCATGATTAGGATTTTTAGAGGATTTGTGGATAGGTGGATAAGGGGATTGGATAATGGGGATATTAGGTGTTGGGAGTAGTGGAGGTAGATTAGATGGAGGGATATTAGGAGTTGGAAGCAATGATGGAAAATTGGATGGTGGAAGATGTACGGTCACATGATTTTGACATTTGTAAGATGATGGAGGAGGGATGGTAACATATGTTTTAGGGATATGATAGGATTTATGGTGCAAAGAGGACTTATGATGGATGGAGGAAGTACCAAGAACTTTAGATTGGTGTCCTTGGGGTGTATATCCAAGGCCATAAGAGAATGGAGGGACCTTGACATGGATGGGATCCAAAACACCTTGTTCATGAAGGCCTAAACCTTTACCTTGATAGTTCATGTCTGAAGCATGTGATGGACAATGGGACTAGGTGTTTTTTGGACACTAGAATTGAGTTCATTATTAGATGAAGAAAGTGAAATTGATTAAGGTTTTTGTTGTTCTAAGGAGGAACATTCATAAATAAAGATGGATAGACCAATAGGACATGTTGGTGGATTTGAAATGGGGTTTATAGTGGATGTGGAAGGATCATTAGGATCTTGATTATGTTCATTTATATCCACACTATTGGTTTGATCTTCTAAATTTACTTGGGATGCATGTGTCTCATCATGACAAGTGGATAATGCAGGATCATGGCTAGGACTAGGTAGGGGGTCTATAGGAGCAATGGAGGTTTATTTCTCATGGATAGGTGAAGTGATAGGATCTTGACCATGGAATGCATAAAGCTAGATAAGAGGATCATTATGGCCTTCTTGATCATAGGTAGGATCTAGATCATAGAGGGAAGCTTCATCATGAATATGACCAAGTATGTTATGAGTGGGATCATTAAAAGGGCCTAAATCTTGATTAGAATGAGAGGTTAATGTTTCCTCATGCTTAGCATAATGCTCTTTCCATAGCTCTTGGGTTTGAGTGGAAATGGAAGTGAAATACTCTAGAAGAGGCTTGGTATGCTCTTTATGATCAACAACATGAGGGGATGATGGTAGTTGACTTAGACATATAAGATCGATAGGCTGTGGACCACATGATGGAGTTGAAGGAATATATATGACATTTAAAGGTTCATTAGTAAGCTCATTAATGGGTGCTTGACATGGGGATGGTCTATTTTGTGCTAGTAGTCTTTGAAGAAAGTCATTAAAGTATTCTTTGGTTGATGGATTAGAGCTTGAGAAGTTGGATGGAGGTTTTGGTGTAGGACTAGTGTTGTTTGAGATAGGAATTTTATTAGATGGGGATAGAGGACTAGTAAATGGAATGGTGTGTAATAAACAAACTTAGGTTGTTATTTCCCTTGTCAATAGTATCATTAAGGTGACCTAAGATTTCAACAAAGTTCTCATCATCACTAAAATCTACAAAGTTATCATCATCACTAGGAGAAAAGTTTGACCCCACCTTGGAGGATATATGGTTTTGGATTATCTTCATGATTAGGTGAAGGGGATTCTCGAAGTATGACCTTGGGCTTGTGACTAAGATAATTAAGGATTAGGACCATTTTATCAAGTGCTTCCTTAGGATTACGGCGATGATGATATGAAATGAGTATATTGGATGACTTGGATTGATTAAGATGAAATTGATTTGAATGTGATTAGAATGATATGTTTATGTGTTGGTATTTATAGCTTGATATGGAAATTTTTAAACAAATGATTACACCTGTACACACACGCAAGGCACATAAGCAAGTTTTAATTTGAAATTATGAATGTGATGATTAAACACGCACTTGAAGAAGAAACATCAACAAGTACTAGAACTAGTCAAGTGGGTATGGCCAATTAGGTCTTAAGCTAGGATGCATGAGCTTCACTAGGGATAATTTGAAAGAAAAATCCTTCCACATAGCTGGGAGAAAGGGGTAACCCACCCTCCACCTTCACTTCCCAAAGGTATAAAGTTCTTTGGGGCTTAGCCAAGAGTGACAATATTTTAACTTGCAAAGAAACGTGTCTTTCGATTCACACCTTGATTGAGGTCATCCCTAGGGGTGATGAAATCCCCTAGCAAACCTCCTGTGAAGGGTATGACAAAAGTGAACCAAGTGAAGTGTTTTTGATCACACACGCACTTGTATCACACTTGCAATTGTTAATTTCCCGTTAGAAAATTGAAATGTGTGTAAAAAAATTCAAACACTTTTTATTTTTAACCCAAATTCAAAATGTGTGATGGAAGAAAATGGTTCTTTTTAAGCCCAATTTTAAAGTGTGATTGCAAACAAGATGTTTGTTGTAAAGCCCCAAATTGAAGTGTTTTGAAAACAAGATTGATTGATCAAATGAGAGATAAAGATAATAGAATGAGTGTACCCAAAAATTTTCACTTTCCAATCTGATGTGTATTACTGATATTGCTACTACTAAATCTCCTTATGATCACTACAAAATTAAAAAAAAAAGTATTATAATGCAACCATAAACAAAAAAATTTCATCAAAAAATAGCAATTTCAGATACATGTTTTTAACATAGCTGAATTAAATTTGATAATTTGAAGACGTTATGGATCTGAAAAATTAAAAACCAAAGAAGAGATCCCTACTAATTTGTTTTGAGATCTTTCCATAAATGTAAAGAAATCAAAAAAATTCTTTGTTTTGCGCCAAAAAATGGAGATTTGTGAAAAACATAAAGAAAACAAAGATCGGATTATTTCACATTTTATTTGACCTATAAATTAAATCTATGAAATAGGGACCCCTCTTAAAATTTTAAGAGATTTTTAGAAATGTTTACATTTCTGAAAAATTTGCTGATTTGCATTTAGAAAATAAAGTTTATGAAAACACATAAAATAGTGATAAATCCTACAAAAATGGCGATAAACTCTGAAAAAAAAAAATTGTGGCCTTTTGAGATGATGTATAGGCATTTGTGAAAATATTATGGAAAATGGAATAGTCATTTAGAAGATATGATAGAATTTGTAAAACTTGGTGTTTTGTCCAAAAACTAGCAGACCTGCAACAAAAAGTTAATGAAACCTGCAAAAAAGAAAGCTATATCAAAGGATTCAAGTCAAGTTCACCAATGTATTCAAGGTAAAAATATTAGAGCAAAATGCATAAACAAATTATAATGAAAAACGCTAACAAGCACAATAGAGCAGAAACTAGCATGAAATGAAAACAAGAAAACAAAGCAAACCAGTCCACAAGCTAGATTTGATTTATCTCCATTGCTCTTCTCCACCTACATGAGAATGCAATATTTTGAAGGTTTTATTATTGATATGTTGATTTCTCATTTTCGTAGCATAACGATATGATGGATATGATAGAAGAAAAAAAGATAGATAGATGAAAAGATTGAGAGAAATTTTGGCAAAGTAAGGATGCTAGAAAAATATTCTCCAAATGGCCTATAAAAGGCTTGATTTATTGGAGAAGGCTGATTTGATTCAAAATTCAAATTTGTGATATGTATGGCTAGGATTAAAAGTTTATTTTAGTGCCTATGACTCACATTAAGTGGGTTATGACATGAGACTAAAATTAGGATGTGAGGAAATAAGTGGGATTCTTTTATTTATTTTGGAAGAAAAGATGCTTATGACACACAATGAATGGGAGTAAAAATAGTATGTGAGTGGGAATCTCATAATTTAAATAATAAAATTATTTAAATTATTTACGCATGTGAAGAGTTGTAGTCATGTGACACATGTTGCAATGTGACAATAAGTGAGGCATTAATTCAAATATTTAATTTGAATTATTTTGAGAAATGGGAAGGGTGAATTAATTAAATAAATGAGATTTATTTATTTAATTGGGAAGGTGATTAAGTGGAATAAATGGGATAAGTGGGATAATGTAATGACCTAGGATAAAATATTACAAAATATCTTACAAGGTCATGTATCCACTAGGTAATATTATGACATGGACAATTTTGGGTGTCTATAGTGTAAATAAGTCCCCTAGTAATGAATTAACTAGGTACAAGACTTTATTTACACCAATACCCCCCTAAGTGCAACTTAAGGAGTAACAGATTATTCTGCAAATGAAATAAAGATGTAAGAATGGGTCTCGACTACTAGGATCTGTTAGGTACCCATGTACTTAAAATGAAATGACAAAGAAATCTCTCACAAATGGAGAAAAGGAGAAAACCTAGTGAGATAAAACTCCTTCGCAAAAGAGAGATGAAATAGAAGAAATGAAATTCTCTCAATGAAGAATGAGAATAAAAAAAACCCATGTGACGAAAAATACCCCCCATAAGAGAGAAGAAGAAAAGAGACAAGGCAAACCCCCCTCAAAGTTGAGTCTCCTACAATGATGGTAGAAGCTCGACATTAAATGTTGAAGATGATCCAATCTCACCAAAAAAAGTTCCTCTCCTTAGAAAGAAACAAAACAAAGAATGTATGTAGGATGTTAGGAATATGGATGATGTATGATGATGTCTCTTAATCATTCTCAAGTGTCTCCATTTCCATGTCGAAAGCTGACACACTCCAAATAGGTGTTATAGGCCACACTGTTGAAAATGTCAATCTAGAATTTAGTATATATGAATGTAGAACATTATCCAAAGAAAAATATATCCCCACTGAAGACAAAGAAGCCTCCTCCAAATGTTGTCCAAAAGTATCCAGAGTCACATCAAACTGAAAAGAATGATCATGCAAATATTGAAAAAGAGGGTTAAGGTGTTCCCTCGTAACAATTGAAGAAGGATCTTCTCTATCAAAGAGAAGATGAATATCATCAATGGTGTCCTCCAAATGTACAATATGAGACTCCACAATAAGTTTGAAATACCTATCGAGAAGCCATCACCAATAGCCAAATATAGAAGACTATGTATGTCTCACTGCACTGAATCAAAAGAAGCCATATCTATAGAAACACAATCATCATCAACTGTAACATTAGATGGAGGAGATGAAATGGATGACTCAAGAATTGGATCTGGTGTAAGAACTCCCATGTTCAAGAAGCTAAATGTATCCCTTGAATCATGGTTCATGCTAAAAGTGTGATCAATATCCAAAGGAACAATTTCATCATCAAAAGAAAAATTTGCAAAGGTATACAACCTAGATGATTGGTCAACCACCCTAGTAGCATTGATCTCTCTAGTCTCCAGGTCTCGAATAATGACTTAATCGGGAGTGAATTCCAAAGTCCTCCCATCATCACCATGTGTAATCTGATATATGGAAAGAAGATTGTTCATCAAATCAGGAACACACAAGACATCCTGAAAAAGTGTCATCCCAAAACTAATAGATCCCTTTCTAGTTACACTTGAATGTATGTATTGTTTCCCATAAAAATAGTAGACATAGTACAAGGATGAAAAGAAGAGAATATAGACTATGGAGATGCCATATGATGAGATTCTCTTGAATCTAGAAGTCATCTCCTTGATCCTGGACCTGAAAAAGTGCAAAGAGATTGACCTCTATTCCCTGATGTAGAAACTTGACCTTTTTCCTTTTTAGACTCTTTTGAAGTAGGAGGAGATTTAGACATTCTAGAAGGTAAATCAAAGTGATTATTTTTGAGAAGATATTTCGAGTCATCAATATCCTTTTTATAACAATAATGTTCTTCATATATATCCTTCTTGAAAAATGCATAAGTAGGCCTCTCCTTCGATGATTCCCGTTTGGAAGAGGATTTTTTCTTTGCTTGATCTTAATGTTGATTATTCTTTTCTTTCTTTTGTTTCTTATCTAATTCTGATTCTTTCACCTGACTAACCAACAATTCTTAAGATTTAGAAGTCTTGATGATACCCATTGAGATAAGCTTTTGTTGCTCATGTATCAACATCTCAACAAATTATGCAAATGAAGGTGTAGTATATATAGACCCCATATTCAATCTATGAGTATGAAACCTAGAAACAAAAGAAGAATAATCAAGACCAAGTTTTTTCATTGTATTGTAGACCACATGAATTTCCTTCTTATCAGTTCCACATGCTTTACATTGATCTCTTAGATCATTAACCTTAGTGATGTAATCTTGGATGTTGTAAAAGTTCTTAGGATCAAGCCTTATATGTTCATTATCAATTTTACAGCCCCTCTTACATCATCTGTAGTACCATAAAAAAAAATCAATTTATCCCAAGCTTCATGATAATTTTTACATGATTCAATTTAAAACAACAAATCTTGAGAAACTAGTGTATGAAGACATCCAAGACTTTTGGTATGTTCAATCATCCATTTTATCTTTTTATCTACATATGTAGGTTCATGTACCTTATTTTCAACATATAGAGAGTGACCTTCAGTCATTAGAATATCCCATGCATTTTGATGCCATGTTGAATAATTATATGATGTGAGTAAAGGAACCTTAGAATAATCCATCAAAATGAGAGAGCACAAGAAAATAGATCAAACGAATGCACCAAGAGAGCCCCCAAATCACTCAATCAAGAATCCCCCAAGCAATATCTAATTTGGCACTTTATATGTAGTGTGTTTATAGTTTCTAGATGCCAAAAATAACAAGCTACACTTGATGTTAGTGCTTAAAGACGCAAAAATAGGCCACAATATCAAGTACAATTTTTAGTACAAATTGAGATCAATATGATCATATCACTAAAAAATGCACAAAAAATTATGCACTTTCAAAAATAATTGCACGCAAGAGTGTTACCCTAGGAGCAAGATATCAGCTCATGAAGTTCCCAAAATGAAGATGAAGTAGCAACCTGTCATTCCTTGAAAAATAAGACACCAAAACCAAAAAATAATTTCACCACTGCAAAGAGCACAAAATTCTACCGCAAATAAAAAAAAATCTCTAAAAAAAGAGCTCGTATGACTAAGTTATCAGCAATTGAAAATCACCTTCAAAAATAAAACTCAAATGGTGAGGTGGCATAAAATCCAAATGAAATGCTGACATCATTACTAATGCAGGCTGATGCTAGTAGTTGATGATGTTAAATTTGATGTTTTGATGGCTGTCAAAATGAAGTATTTTCCCCTACCAAGAATATTCAACTCCTTGGGCTTAAATTTGACACTTTAGAATCTGTCACTGGTTGCCAGAATCTACCAAGGAATATTCACCACTAACTTTGATTGACTGCTGGTTTGATTAAATGAGCTATTGGAACTTGAAGTTTTCTAGTCCACTCTTAAAGTGACGATCGTTGTATTTATGGGGCCGTAGGGGCCCTAATGGTACACCACGTGACCTTGACCAGTTACCACATACCTGTGGGTACCATGTGCAATAATGGCGACTTGGGGGGGGCATTTGACTCTTTGGGAAGAATATTTTTTCCTCACCAAACAAGTGCTCCAATTTGGATGAATTGAAAGTCGATCTTATAGTTTTTGGCCCTTTTGGATGTGATGGTTGTGAACCCCAATCCTATACCTCCACAAACATGGAAAAAAAGCACATTATTAGATTGAAATGCAAGTTAGAACTAAGATTCCCCATGAAATTCATCTACAATACTTAAAATAGGAAAAATGAAGAACAAAACATGAAAGGCAATGAAATCCTATTTAAGCATGCAAACTCTTAATCCCATGGGGGAGTTGGTGCCAATTATGTGTACAAATTGGCTCTTTCCCAGCTTCTATGATGCAATGTTGATGAGCGATCCACTTTGGTTGAGTTCCTGCATAACCTAGCTAAAAATAGATGAAAATGGATATGCTTGAAGATGAAATTGAGTATAGTGTATTTACTCAAATTATGCATGATTCATTCAATAGAGGGGGCCTTTATTTATAGATTTGAAGAATGGGAGATTGAAGGATTTGGATGAATGTGGGATAAAAGACCAACCAATGAGAAGAGGCCACTTGTCCACATGTGATTGGAGGAGGAATGAGAACATTTTGGTCAATGTGCATGATAAATGCTATGAGATTCAAATTTGAAATTTGAAAGTGACATGTTTAGAGGGAAGGGAAATGGAGTTAATGTCACTTGGCTCAAGGCCAAGGACATGTAAGAGGCCTTAAATTCCTTGTTGGAAGTACCCATCCCCTTTTTGAGGGATTTTTGAATTGGAAGAATATTCCACAAAAGATGCCCTTTTGAATAGAAATTGATGATTTAATAAATCAAATAAATTTATTTAATGTGCAAGTTGAGAAATCTAAAGGATTGGAGTGATTAGGATTAGATTTAATCATGGTTTGATCAATTTAATGAGAGATTAGGTGATTTGAAAATTTTGACTTAGATTTTAGGATTTAAATAAATCAAAGTTGAGAGGAATAATGATTTTAGATTTAATTAAATAAAGATTCGTTTATTTAATTAGAGAAGGTGGTGTTAGATTAAATCAAATAAAGATTAATTTATTTAATTTAAATGATGTGATCTTAGAGGTTAATTAAATAAAGTGAATTATTTAATTAAAAGATAGACTAGGATTAATTTAAGAAATTGATTTATTTAATTAATGGAAGAGAGTGACTTAATCAGATAAGAGAGGAATTGTGAAGAATTTAATCAAATAAGGATTATGTAATTAAATTAATTATAAAAATGGATGATTTAGGAAGAAATGATGTTAGTAAGATCAAGATCAGGTGTGTAGGATCAAATTGTATATTTTCCATGTCTACATTTTGCCCCTTTTTGAAGCAATGTACTTGTTGCATTGGTTCAAAGAATAATCTGTTGTGATCAAAATTTCAAAAATTTATTGATGTTTTGAATGCCCCACTCTTGCCCCAGTGAGAAGGATTACGCTGGTATATTTCCCCCTCGAGATATCAAGTGGAAACATTTTATTTTACGATCGAGATCGCGATAAAATGTGAGAGAAGTAGTTCTATTGATCAGAGGACGAAAGATAATTCTTTGATGTAGACAACTTTGATGATGTATAGATAGTCATAGGCCATGGGTAGCCTCATGTATATTTTGATATCTCACACCTACTTTAGATAGAAATTTTAATAAAAATAGAAGAATAAGAAGATTAAGATGGTGAAAGGAGGATCCACAAGCCTACACTATGATGATGATGATGATGATTTGCTTACTAGGAGTTTTTATTTTCAAAGGGCCAATTACTTTATTTTTGATAATACACCTAGGTACGATGCATCAAGGTATAAAGAAATGGGATGGTGTTGTACGTAGTGTGATGGACTTTGACTCAACAATCAGATAGGATTATTCTTGTTCACACTTGACATACAAAAACCTTGTTAGGATTCACCTAACAAAGCAAGTATTTTCCAAGTTATATTACAAGAACGTCCAACAAGAATAGGAGACAAAAAGATAATGAACGTTGCCCCATTCGATTCTCTCTAAACCTATTTTGATTAGGCATCATCAAGAGGTCCTTGGAATGAGCACAATAAGATAAATCCAAAGAAATGATAAAGTAAAAAAACAAGCTAATGTTTCTCATACTGCTAGCCAAGATTAAACTATAGTGATACCTGATGTTGATGTCCATCGTGGGAAGGATGCATCCTACGAGATGTTGTGATCAGGGTTTTGATGAGATTGATTGGATGATAGGTTGTTGATACTTCAAGTTGATCAACTTGCTTGCTTACTGACCTAGACTTAAGACTTTGACGATTAGGTGTTCACTTTGGAACCTGCTAGACTTGTTTCTAATTGACTTACCAAAGGATGAAGACGGTGATTGATTTATTATGAACAGTGATTATTGCGGGTGAAAGCGAGATTAGACCGGTGCACCATTTTGGGTTTTTTCAAGATATTTGGATGTTTTTGGTGTTTTTTGAAATGTTTTGAGGATGTTTTTGGAAATTTTGAGATGTTTTACAAATTTTTTTGGTATTTTTCGAGATTTGAACCAAGAGACTAACTTAAAGACCTATCCTAGGGCTCTCGGGAGCTAATCCATAGATTAGCATTGCCTATGTTATACACGTAGAAACCACGTAGTTCAACTGGTGACAAACAGATTTCCATTGCAATGGATGCCTAAAAGACTAACCGAAAATATCTTGGCGGATGATCAAATATCAACCTTGCATATGTTCAAGCTCTGAGATGACGTAGTTCAGACATAATGACTTTATTTTTTATTTTTCAGATTTTCAACATTTTTCAAATGTTTTTGGATTTTTATATGATTTTCTAAATGTTTTTGGATTTTCGCATGATTTTGATGATTTGGATATGGATATATGATGATATCAGTACTCTATTTTGGGATTTTTTTTGGAAACCAAGCTAAGGCTGATTGATCGGATCAATGGATTGATGATGATAACATTGTTGAGGATCCACAACAATGCAAGGATAGTGTTAAGCAACACTAGGATTTCAAGATTGATGATTATAATATTGTTGAGGATACACAACAATGCAAGGATACTGTCAAGCAACACAAGGATTGGGAAGGATATCCCGAGATGATGATGGATTGGTTGGATTTTGAAGCTCGGCTTGGAACAAAATTATTTTGATGATTTGATGTGACACTGATGTCCACATTAGATACGACCGATATGAATTGTTTGGATTGATGTTTGATGAAAGATAAAACTTGATAAGGAAAATCTTCTCATCAAAATATTCCATGGGCTAGTGATTCATATTTGTGCTCACAAATGCTTTGACCAATTTGATTTCATGTTTTCCAATGTTCAAATCACCACATAAGTTGGATGATATATATCAAGATTTATTCCTAAAGCAAGATATAAATATCTGCCCCTTGTGTCTAGCAATGTATGGAAGGCCACAGGTGGATTCTTTGATAGGTGTGTGGATGGATGGATATGGTAAGCATGCAATGGATTCCATGGATTATCTTGTGATAGGATAAGGGGTTCAGATAGTGGATGCTCATTTGGATAATTCTTCAAGGTTCTGATAAAATTGGGTAGGATAGGATCAATGAAAATAACCCATGTCAAGATTTCTACCATAAGCAAGTGTGAAGTCTGCACCAAAGTTTCATCAATATTAAGATAACTTGGAGTATGGATGTAGATAGATGAAAATGGATTGGATAAATGGTTCATGGATGAACGAATTTATTATGGATGGAATGTTGGCTTTATTATGGATGTGATAAGATGATTTATCCTGAAATGGCACACGTAGATGCTCAATTCTACACATGACGCTTGTTTTTCAGGTTTTCATCATGGTACCTATTTAAAGTGCCACCAAACTAGTTTTCACTAGAGGATGATTTTTCTCTTTATTGTTTCAATCCTTTTTTATTTTTTTGGATTTTTATATTTTTTTGTATTTTTTGCTGAAAGATTTTAAGCTCATGTTGAACCACTTGGTTTTGTCAATGTAGATGCTTCTGTCATTATGTGCCATTGATATCCTTCTTGAAGAGGATGCTTTGTCAAGATACGTGCACTTGAATGCAACTTTTGAGATTCTTGATTTTCTTTGCTAACACCAGAGTTAAATTCATCTTTGTGCGCACATTGTGATAGAGTGCCTTCTGAATCCTTATGATAAAGGCTGGTCGCCAACACATGGTCAAAGTGATAATTGGATATTATGTGTGGAGGCATGGATGGTGGAGTGTGTTTAGGAATAAAAGATGGATTGGTTGATAGTTTGGAACTTTTGACTATCCAAACTTGGGAATATGAGCAATGATGGGTGGATACAAAAGTGTGTGTGGTATTAGGACCAACTACTTGATATACTTTGTACATTGCTTGAGAAGCCTATTTTTTCCTTTATGGACATCTTTGATGGATACTTTTCCCTTTTTTATTTTGCCCCATAGTTTCTTTGACTAAGGGATTTTGATAGGGATCATCATTCTTTGTATTTTTTGGCATCCATATGTATTTGATTTGTCTGATATGCTTCTCAGTTTCTTTTTCTTTGATTCAAATCTTTCTTTTGATGTTGGTCCCAATTCATGGATGGGGTGATAGGTGGATGAGGATTTGTGATGTGGCAAGTTGTAGTATTGGCATTGGTTTCATCATAAGGATCCTTTGTGCCCCCTATGTTGATGTATTCTTGAGATGAAGTTGCCCCCAATATGGTGGTAGTAGCATATTTGTTCTTTGATTCTCCCTATTTTTAGATGTCTTGTCCAAAATGCATTCTTTGAAAAATGACCACTGCAGATGACATTATTTCAATTTGTTGCTCTACCGACTCTGGAATATCATGTTCTATCTGACCTGTCCCCTTGAGTGGATAATATTGAATATCTTCATACATGATGTCCTCAGTTTGAATTTGGCACATATCTAATCCTGATGTTGACAATTGAGTTTGATCGTAGGAATCGATAACCTACCCTTTTTGTGTAATAATCTTAGCAGTAAAAGAATTATGTTCTAAATGAAGATCATCTACATGTCCATCCATGGGAAGCATCTCATGGGTAGATGGAGGAGTATGTTCTATGTGGATGTGAACATCTTGTATAGATAGGAGAGTGTCCATTATATCATTGTAGTAGCTTAAAGATACAAATTCTTGATCTCTAATTATTTCATAATTGTTTTCGATATGCTTTGGATCAAGTTCTTGACATGGGTCAATTTCAAATAATGGATTTCTTATAAGGGTTCTTGGATATCTTCATTTGGCATAGGAAGTTTCTCAAATTTCATGAGGTCAAAAGATGTCCATATGTTTTGGAAAGGATCATTGCTAGACCTTGGTGGAAGATGTTGATCATGCTTTGGAATAAATTCTTGAGATATGTCCTCTAACTCATTAGGTGATGTATAGACATTTTCAACATAATCATTGGTCAAAGGATCTAGATCATTATTTTCAACGATTGTGGTGGGAATCTATCGCAAGCTTTGTTGAGGGAGTAATGCCTGCGTTTCTTGTGCCAACAATGCTTTTTGTTGGTCTTGTTGCTGATGTGCCAACAAAGCTATTTGTTGGGATAGTAATTGGGTTGCTTCCTATTGTGCTTGATACTATTGTAGGCCTTGTTGAAATGTTTTTTGTTGAGCATGGGCTTGAGCATCCATTTGTTGGAGTTCTTGCAGCGTGATGCTAAATGAATTTTCCATTTTTTATTTTGGCCTTCTTGAAAAGGTGAACCTCTAAGCTGTTTAGGACCAATGATGAGATGAAAGGGTGAGGGGTATGGATGTTTGAAATTTTAGGAAATTTGGATCAATTCTATACTTTAGGACTTGATTTGTTTTTGATTTTGATTGATTGATAGTTGAACTTGTAGACTCTAGGAAGCTGTGTTATCCTAGGGTAAACTTGCCAACGAGAAGATAGTTTGACTAAGTATGTTATGTCAAACAAGATGATTTTGGATAATAAACTTGTAAATTTTAGGAAGTTGTGTTATCCTAGGGTAAACTCATACATACGAGGATAATTTGGCTAGGTGCGTTAAGCGAAACAAGGTGATTTTGGATAATGAACTTGTAAATTCTAGGAATTTGTGTTATCCCAGAGTAAACTCGTAAATAAGAGGATAATTTGGCTAGGTGTGTTAAGCCAAACAAGGTGATGTTGATTTTTCCTAAAAGTCTAATATAAGTGATGTTTTTCAAAGTTTCCAAGAGTTGTTGGTGAAATGGGTTTTCATTTTGATGGTTGAGGGATGGATGAGAATGATTGATTTTGATCCTAGATGAACCTAAGAGGACTTATTTAGTAGACCAAGATATTGAAGAACATTCTTTTCCCTAAAAGTGGTTCAAACCAAAAGACCAATATTTGAATGAAAACCAAATGACCCAAAGGAGACCAAGCACATGTGTGGTTCATTATTTGTTATGTTTCTTAGGTTAAGTTCTTTTTACCACAAAGACTTTCTTGATTATTTTTTTCAAACTAAATGTCTATGTCTCAATTTTTTTTCATTGCACAATGTCCATTATGTGAAAATCAAGGTTTCAAGAGCATAGTTTCTTAGGTTGACTTTAGTATGAGCAAATTATGATGTAAATTCAAATGCTTAGAGACCTCTAAGGATAAAATCCCTAGGGAAAGAAACAACACTTGGATTTGGTCAAAGGTATTTCCCCTCCTAAAGGGTATGAAATTTGAAGATTTTGTGGATGTTTGTTTTTGAATGTTTCTATCAAAGCAATGTGTTTTTGATTCTAAAAACATGTACAATCCTAGGATGAAGAAACAATATTTGTTGGGATCCCACTTGGATAAATATAGCTACTCATATTCAGTGTGGATGATTAAATGCTTGACAACACAAGCTCCCCCTTACAGTGCACTCGCTTATCGGGTCATCCAATCATCAGTACCCATGAATCTCCCATGGCATAAGTTTCATCTCTATAATAGAACCGTATGTATACATGGGGCAGCCTTCAAAGAACATGACCTTTTGCACCAACAAGTAGTTAAGGATTTTGGCCTTTGCTAAACAAGGGTTTTTATGCAGGCATTTCATTAGTGGAGGACTATCCATGCTGCTAGAGACCATTGTTTCCCTTTTCATCAGAATAATCCTCATGATTCTTGAACTTTCCTCGAGAATTCACACTTATATACCGGTTGCAAGTCCCTTGGCTTTAGCGTGTTCTCGGTTGGGTCATTCCCTTGGGTGATTACTTTTTTCCACAAGGAAGGCCCTCTAAGATAAATTAAAGCAAACAAGAATATCTTGTAGTTCAATCGACCTTCATTGAAAAATAAAGGAAGAACACTCACAATATGCCACACTCACACTCGCAAGATTGGCTCAATTTTAATCCCAAAATAAAATGTGGAGGTATAATGTCATCAAAAATAATTTTGATTCTCAAGATCGTCGTGAGGTGCAAGAGAAGCACATACTCCTTTTTAAATGAAATTACTTTGCAAAAAATATTACAAGACACAATAGCACATGTTCATTTTATATCCTCAAAGCAATGATTTGATTCTTTTTAAAGCACCAAAAGGAAAGATGAAGATTTTTGTGTTAAATTTTTATCCTCAAATCAAATCTAGTAATTTTTTCTAAAGTTATTTTTAACCCTTTGTTACAAAATTGAAAGCTTTTGTAACTTGTTCCTTTTAGAGCCGAAAAGAAATTTAGTGTCCTAAAAGAATGAAGGTAACCAAATCCTTAGAAAGGGATTATAATTTCTCCCAAAGTGTTTAAAAACACTTGATATAATGATATGATAAAATCATAAAGAACCCTTGGCCTTCATTTTCCTTCCTTCACTTTTGATCAAGAAATTTCCTTATTTGGTGGATTTCAACAATTGTCCGATTCTACCATTTTTGGTAATTTTACATGCATAACTTTGAGAGTCCTATTTTTTCCCAAAGACTTTCTAAAACTAAGATAGGATGAATTGCCAACTAACATCCTAAATTAGAAACATGTGTTTTGAGTTATTAACAAAAATGACATTTTAAAAACTAGAAAAAAATACTAAATTTCCATTTTGAGGGCCAAGATGAAAGTTTCAAGCCTCAAAAAGTGTCAAAATGGCCACCAACAAACTAAAAATTATCAAGGGAATTGACATGCCACCTCATAACGAAATCACCTATAAAATTTCAGCCAAAACCCACATCCAAGTCAAAAGTTATGACCTCGGGATGTTCCTGCATCACAAAAAATGTTTAAAATAATAAGAAATCTACCTTTTACCCAACTCAAGCGGCGCAATCTGCGGGTGCGGTGTAGTTTGAGAAGGCCAGTGGAACAATATAGTGTCATTGATGATTGAGAGCAGCACAATATAGCACTGATGATGATTGAGAGTGACACTCTGCAGCAACACAGAGAGCGCGATTGCGACGCTATTTGATCCAGCAACGCAGTTTGGAATTTAAGAACCCGCTGTTGAGTTTGGAAATTTAAATTTTGTGGGCGGGATGACTCCAACGGTTGAGTTTGGAGTTTGGAGTGGTGCAATATAGCATCGATGGACTGGTAGCGATGCAGTTTGGCGTCACTAGACTGTGAACAATGCAATTTCTTGTAAGCACAAAAAATGTCAAAAAACCACAGATTTTTGAAAAAATGTGACGAATTTCTCCAAATCACTCCTCCTTCTAGAGCCAAAAATGTGGACCGCAATCCTATGCCTACACAAACATGGCAAACAAACACATTATTAAATTGAAGTGCAAGTTAGAACTAAGATTCCGCATAAAATTCATCTAAATGCTTAAAATGGGAAAAATGAAGAACAAAACATGAAAGGAAATGAAATCCTATTTAAGCATGCAAACTCTTAATCCCACGGGGGAGTTGGTCCCAATTATGTGTAGAAATTGGCCCTTTCCCAATTCCTATGATGCATTGTTGATATGTGATCCACTTTGGTTGAATTCCTGCATAACCTGGCTAAAAATAGATGAAAATGGATATGCTTGAAGATGAAATTGAGTATAATGTGTTTACTCAAATTGTGGATGATCAATTCAATAGAGGAGGCCTCTATTTATAGATTTGAAGAATGGAATATTGAACAATCTGGATGAATGTGGGATAAAATACCAACCAATGAGAAGAGTCCGCTTGTCCACATGTGATTGGAGGAGGAATGAGCACATTTTGGTCAATGTGCATGATAAATGTTATGAGATTCAAATTTGAAATTTGAAAGTGACATGTTTAGAGGGAAGGGAAATGGAGTTAATTTCACTTGGCTCAAGGCCAAGGACATGTAAGAGGCCTTAAATTCCTTTTTGGAAGTACCCATCCCCTTTTTGAGGGATTTTTGAATTTGAAAAATATTCCACAAAAGATGCCTTTTTGAATGGAAATTGATGATTTAATAAATTGAATAAATTGATTTATTATGCAAGTTGCAAAATCTAGAGGATTGAAGTGATTAGGATTAGATTTAATCATGGTTTGATCAATATAATGAGAGATTAGGTGATTTGACAATTTCGACTTAGATTTTAGGATTTAAATAAATCAAAGATGAGAGGAATAATAATTTTAGATTTAACGAAATAAAGATTGGTTTATTTAATTAGAGAAGGTGGTGTTAGATTAAACCAAATAAAGATTAATTTATTTAATTTAAATGATGTGATCTTAGAGATTAATTAAATAAAGTTAATTATTTAATTAAAATATAGACTAGGATTAATTAAACACATTGATTTATTTAATTAATGAAAGAGAATAAATTAATCAGAAAAGAAAGGAATTGTGAGGAATTTAATCAAATAAAGATTATTTAATTAAATTAATTAGAAAAATAGATGATTTAGGAAAAAATGATGTTGGTAAGATCAGGATTAGGTGTGTAGGATTGAATTATATATGGCAGGGTCGAATTTGACCGAAAAAGCTCCAAAAATGCAACTACCTTCAGGATCTGGGAACCACTCTCCAACTTCGAACCCTTATAGATTTGGCCTTTTATGTCCAATTTGGATAATAAAAATGGAAAAATTGACTATCTCAAACCTCCCAAACTCAATGGTGACCTCAAATTTGCACTAGCAAGCTCTGATTTGAACCTACAATAAAAATTCAAAAATGGAACAACCCCAAATCTGGTATTTCTAACAAGCTTTTCTGATTCTCCAGATCATCATACAATGCAAGAGAAGAGAATAATCAACTATTCAAGACTTACCAACTCTCTTCAAAAAAAGACTATCCAATGACACCCAACTCGCTTTGATACCATGCTAGAATTGGCTATGGCTGCCAAGATCTTCAAACCAAATGGAAAGCACAAAGAAAGAGAATAGAATGTGATAAGAATAAATTGTATTCTTATCAATATGATGCAATGATATGATTGTGATATACAATGTAGTAGAGACCCCTTGGTTATATAAACAAGGTGACATACAAGATGTCATAGAATTATGACAAGTGTCTTAATCATATGACATGAGACAACTAATCACACTTAGCTAGGTTCACATGTGTTACAAGTCAAAAGATATGATAACACCTAATGAAAACTAACATCTTCTAGTAATATTCCTTCCTAGGACCTAGGTAAGATTAACTTGAGTAAATAAGTCTCCTAGTAATGAATTAACTAGGTACAAGACTTTATTTACAAGAAAACTTCCATTTAAACTCTCTTGACCCATTTCTCTTATAAGGGTAGATTTATATCAGATTGCTTCTTCAACATCCTTTTGTAGTTTGGGTTTACCTTTGTTATTTAAATTCATAGAAAACATATAGGTTTTTTATTTTTTTGGCATCTTCAATCTTACACATCATGTAGAATTTCTTTCTTTTTGTAGAATCTTAACATATGTGAGATTTCATTCATGTATAATTTAACCTATTTTTTTTTCTAATAATCATATGAGGCATTTTCCAAGGAATCATAGAAATGTGAAGTTTCATTGAGTCTAATTTGTTTCAATGTTGACTCTAGGCTTCATAATGGAGATTAGTTAAGGGATTCCTAGGCATGAAAGATCTTGAAGATGTATAATATATTCATCCCTTTTGTTTTATTGAACACCTTTTAAATCTTCAGAAATAATCTTATAGATACAATGCTCATATATGTTCCACTTTTGATATTTCTTTATTTTAATAATTACACATTAGACCTTAAGAGAATTGATATATTTTTTAACAATAAGTGTCAACTAACTTTTATTAATGGCTAGGAGTTATATTAGAGGTTAGTAGATAGGAATTACCATTTTAAATCTATGGTTAGGAAGTGCTTAGATAAATTAGTACCAATGAATTAGACAAATTATTTCTAGGTTGGTTGGATTGAGAAATAAATTTTAGCTCAACATGATATTAAAATAAGTAAACTCTTCTACAATGAAATTTTGATACACGAAAATGAAATTAATGAAAGATCACTCCTTAATTTGATAGTGGATTTATTGGTTACCCTTCGTTTTTTGGAAGGTAGAAGATAAAATAGTACCCACCTTAAACACAAGTAAATAAATTGTTATCAATAGGAGAAGGGTAGCTTTGTGCACCATAAGCTCTTAAATGGTATGCTTATCATTTTTTTTTTGTAGGTTTTTGTATGCAACTTAAGAGCTTATAGCTACTGTTTTGACTTCTAGGTAGTTACAAGAAACTGGGGAGGATTCATTATGTACATGAAGGTCAAAACATAGTTATTTAAAGATGGTGTTTGCTACATATTCTCTATTTACCCAAGAACCATTCTCTTTGACCACCACAAAGTTTGCACAATTGATCCAATACATATGCACAAATGCCCTAAAGATCATACACTACTCGTACCAATAAAATTGCCCAACTCTAATAAAATACTTTCCTTTTAACTATTGGGTATACAAATAGACAACTATTGATATATTTAAAATCTTTTAGTGATCTTTTAATTAACATGTATCAATGAATGGCTATTGAAATATGAACAGTATCTATGACCTTTCCCCTATATGACAAACGATATAAATATTATTCATTTAAATAAGTTTTAAAAAATAAAAATAAAAATAAATTTAGCACCGCCCAAACGACAGCTCTATTTTTTCCAATGGTTCGTGATGATCATTTAGATGTTAACGCTTAAAATCATAATAGCTTAAAACCATTTTAAGCTCAGCTCACTATTTCTCCAATGGTTGAATCCTGATAACAATATCATAATAGCTTAAAATCATTTTATCTTATTTGGTATCGCCGCACGTTTTCAAGTACTCCAAACGAATCGTTAAAATAGAAAGGTTGAATATAACAACAAATAAACGAAATTGCGCGGAACACACGACTACGAGGGATAGCAGCTGGTGTTTGAGCTATTTAAGTAGTAATCTGAATCTCACAGAATACATTACCTTCGGATAGAATACATTTGCAGTTGCTCAAATGGCAAAGGTCATATATGTGTTTCTGCTGCTTTCATTGCTCACCACGACTTTGGTTTTTGCTTCTGGTAATAATAATATTTGATCTTACTATCGTCTTCAATGATAATGCGTGCTTTTATCTGTTAATTTTCCCAATCACTTACTGATTCGTAATACGTTGTTGATTACAAGTGCGGACGGATGATTACTATTACGACGGCGTTAATTACTGTAGAAGCTTGAGCAGTGCATTTCACGGGCAATGCGAATTATGGAGGGAGGATAAGTGGTACAGTACGTGTAAAAATGAAGATCAGCAGGAATAGGGAAACTGCAATTCGAACGACCTTCAAGGATTGGCCTGTTGGTGTTTTCATCACTGCTCTCCATCGCTGGATTCCGTTCCACATCCTTGAAAACCACCGGGCCAGCTTATGTATGTTAATATGGTAGAGAGTATGTATTTTTGCATGTAAATTTTAGTTGCATGTGGGTGGATTACACAATTAATAACAAATGATAAAAATAGAATGAAATAAATTTAGACAATTTTAGATTTTTTCCTTAGAGAAATTACCTATTATTTGATTATGAAATATTTGCATACAAATTTAAAATGTAAAGCAATGTAAATGAAAAGAAAGTTGCCATCAAATTGACAAAAGACACTTCAAATGGAAAGAGAATGTTCCCATCCAATGGTCGAATCAATATTTATATGACTTTTATGTGATAATGAGATTCTGGAGGCTTTTACCTGATATTTTGTAGGCTTTTACCATTAAATGGCAGTTGGTTTACCATTAAACAACAACTGAAACTTGTATTGGATGACTCAACAGTGGTTTGTAAGTGTGAGACTTTTTTCACACTCAAATTTCACACTATATGTAGCATATCGATGAATAATTTTATTTTGTGCTTATTTTCTCTTTCAATTGAATTGTAATATTTTTTAGAATAACAATTAAATATAATTATTATACTTGTAAATAAATGTAATATATCTATATTAATAAACTAATTTATATTTAAAATAAATAACAATAATATAAATATTTTAATGATTTGAATCAATTTTTTTCTTCTTTTGAGATTAATTTAAGTTAATTAATTATATGAAACAATAAGTAAAAATCAACCTAGATCAAGTGAATTTTTCAATTTAAATTGATAAGATTAAAAAATATCAAATAGAAAGTGTAATAATGCAATGCATAGTAATAGATAAAGAGATTCTTTAGGTTTATCACTAAATAATGAATAAAAGTGAATGAAGAAAATCATGCCTTAAAATATAGAAATGTCTTGGGTAGATGTTTAGAATAAAATTCAATATTCTTCCATGGTTTATGTTAGGTTGATTTCATTATCTTGGATTTAGTTTGCAACTAGAAAATTTATTTTGTAATTGAAAACTCAATGTTTAATCATTTCTAGATTATGTGTTATGATTATTTATAAAATTAATGTCAAAAATTAAAATCTTCTCTTAGCTTCAAGGAATAATTCTTAAGATAATAATATTTTAAAATACTTTGATTGACATCAAGCTTTCAACATGAACATGAATTCTTGAATGATCACTAGATAAATCACATGTTCTTAGATGACTATATATCATTAGATGTGATAGATTCCTTGATTGATTTTTATTTTACATTTAAATGGACCAAGATTAAAACTTGAGCGATTTCACCATCCAAAGGGAAACCAAAACAAAAAGCCCAAAAATTTCAATCTTAATTATTTAGTAACAACTATTATAGTTAATTTTTGGTCAGCCTTTAATAGCATCACATTAATTTGTACCAAAAAAAAATCATTAAACATTATAATATCTTCATAACTCTTTGGAGCCTCTTATAAAAATGGAGTTTTTAAAATATTCCTTAAAGAGTTAAAGAACATGAAATAGACCACCAAAATGATCATTTATTTTCAATAATTGAATTCAATTTTGAGGGTTAAATCTGTATAGTAAACTATAAATATTCCACATGATTAATATTTTTTCTTCTTAAATAGACTCTATCTTTATAAATGACATACAAGTGTTTAGGTCTACCGAGATGAAGGCTTATGCAAGATAGTGTTTGATTGTCATTTGATTGGTCCAAAATAAACATATCTTACTACTTATACTTCTCAAAAAAATCTGTCTTAGCTCAAAATACACTACATGAATCCGTAATAAGAACTTTTTTTTGGATTAACAAATAGATTTTTATAAGTAACTAAATCTGGATTAACCAATAGGTTTTTATAAGTAACTAAATCTAGGATTCACATAAATAAATAAGGATCCATTCTTTAGTACTGATATTTATTATAGTATTAGAATATAGGTGTTAATTTTTGAACTACCTACAAGCATTTGGGTGAAAGTTCATATTTATCTCATACTTTTATAAAGAATATGACTAACATTGATATAGTTTTTTTAGTTCAAATCACTATAAAGCAACTTATATGACCTATATGGTTTAAAATTTGGAATGATATAAATTAATCAAATGCTCATTTTTTTGTTTATTTTATGTTAATATTTTTTAGATAAGCTAAACAATAATTTGAATGTAAAATCGACACTAAAATTTAGCTGGCAATAAAATATAAAAACATAATGTTAAGAGGAACTCTAAATTTATATAGATTATTTTCCTTCAATTCTATTGTACATTTATAACTTTAAAATTTAATGCACGGATTTTTTTCTCTATTTTGATAAATATATCTTTAGATGAGTCTTCAAATAGAAATTTACTAAAAAGATGACTTTTTTTTGGGATGTAACCATTTCTTTTAACTATTTATCAAAAATATAAAATAAATTAGATCATCTTGACTTAAAATCTTTGTTAGCATAACATATTATTTTATTGTATTATATTCTGAAGAACAGGAAAATGGATTCTTTATAACCTAGGTCATAAAACACCACTATTCTCCTATTATCATTAAATAATGTCCTAGGAGTCCTATTTGGATTGACTAACAACCTCACAAGGTGAGTCAATTCACAATGAGGAGGACCTAGGAGATGGTTTTTTTAGCTTTATGAGGTTCACCACCAAGCAAATGCTTGGAAAAGACACTTTAACATTCAACTCACAAAATCTAGTAATGAAAGCAAAATAATGAGTGCAAATGATGAAATTAAGCTACACCAAGTTAGGGTATGTGTACCTGGGAAGTTTGGAGATGTAATGAGGATTCTAGAAATACAAAAATTTTGCCAAAAAGTGCTATGGAGGACTAAGACACTTGGGTGGTGTATTAGTCTCATTGATATTTTCCAAGGAAGATGTGGAGTATTCAGATACTAGAAGAGACTCCCAAAAAATATCTAAAAAATACCTTGTGGATGACTAAGAGGCCCTAGGTGGTGTATTAGTCTCGTTTTGAATTTCTAAAATATTTGAATGTGGTTCTAAGCTCTAGGGTATGCACTTGCTTCTCCCCACATCTGAGGTCCTGAAACTTCTGGATTTCGTCTGTAGCTAAGTTTCCACAAAGATGACAAATTTTGAAATGAAACTTTTAAAAAATTTCAATTTTTCACTCCAAATAATCTTCAAGTATTCAACCTAGATCTGCAAATACAAACACACAAGAGAGGAAAAACTTGTTGATTTTTATTGAATGGGGGTTTTCCTTGGTAAAACCCCATTTTGGTAATTAAACCAAATGATGAAATGAAGCATAAAATATGAAATATATAAATGATATCACCTTGTATGATGTCTTGTGAAGAAAATATACAATCTACCATGTAGTGGCCACGAAGAATGTAGATCTTGGATCCTTAGATTTGATGTGGACAATTTTTGTAGATAGAGTTTCAATGCTACATCTGCAATCTTGGCTCAACAACATGAATGGATGCTCTAAACCCTTGACATGATGCTTGAATCTTGATGATGGATTGAAATGTTTGATAAATTGCTCTTGAATGCTCTTGTGAACTCAAATATGCTATTAGGAATTCTCTAACAACTTTCTTAGATGAAAATGAGTGAGTGAACCTTGTATTTATACTTATCTATGCTTAATACTCCAAAATTATAGCACAACAAGCTGACATATGAATTCATTAAATAAAGGAGGCTAAATCCTACCCAGTTTGAAATTGGACCTCGAAAACAAGCCTAGGAGGACTAAGATGCCCTAGGTGGCATCTTAGTGCCAAGGCTCAAATCTCAGGGCACATACTCTAAAAAGGGACCATTTTAGTTGCATTCAAGATCAGCATCCCAAGATCCATAAAAGACAAAGATTCCCTATGTGGTGTTTTAGTTCCAGTCCATAAATTAGGGTCACACAAACAAAACAATTAAATGATCATTTATCTTTTGAGGTTTGTCAAGATTTTACATAAAAATATATAGTTTATTAGGCTTATGCATGGAAAATAGGACCTAATTAAGCCATAAAGAAGAATAAATAAAGCAAGGAAAACCCAAACAAGTGTGAAAATAAAAGGGTGTGTGTTTTACTGCACTACATTTAGCCCCCACTGTAGTGAGAGGATGAAGTTGGTTCAAACTTATACTAAATTAGCTAAACATGCAATCAAGAGGGGTTCAAATGCATAAATGTTAGTAAGATAGGATGGCAATGATCAAGAGGGATGATCAAGCCCCCAAGGTCGAGATCCTATAACAAACCAACTTAGGCACAAAGGAACACACATGCAGATGATATATGAAGCCATAACTAGATCAAAAACATACACCATCAACTATAGAAAAATAAAAACAAGAAAGGAAAATGCCAGGGATCAAGCTTCGACTGTTCATTCAATGCACTGTGGACCGAGTATGGGCTAAAATAGGTTTACAAGTGGAACACATTGTCCAATATGCAAACAAAATGCACTCTCACAAGGGCTAGTGGGAGCCAGGTTTCCACTAGGTGAGCCCCCTAAGGTCCATATCAAGGTCATATCCCCATGACTATGATAAGGACAAAAGAAAATGCATGCTCATAAGGTCTAGAAAAGCTAGTTGTTCACTAGGTGAGCCCTAAGAGGTCCATATCAAATACATACCTCCATGAATTTAATAAGGACAAAAAGAGAAAATGCAACGCAACAAGAAAGAGAGATGCTCAAAGGGTTTTTTCTTAGTTCATGCAAGGTCTCATATTAGGGAACATTGTGCTTAATGTTTCCAAGAGAGGAAAAGTAAAATAAATGTCATGCTCTCAAAGGAAATCAAACCCAATGACACCACCAAGAAAAGAATGCATCACAGGAAGAAAAAAAATTCCACAATGAAAGATGACTATTGATGTATGCCCCCACTTTAAAGTTGTTGCTAACACCATTTCTATGAGAAATTTCATTAAAGTAGAAGAAGACATGGGAGTATACTTGGAAATCCCTATGCCAAGTCATATTTTTCCAAGAAGCTACCTTATGAAAGGGGAAGGGGGTTGCCCCCCAAAATGCATAATTCATTATGCCACATGCGTGCCAACTTAAGGCATGTTGTCCACATCCAAAGCTTTCTCTTACATATACATGAAAGGCAGACAACTAGCTAGAAGAGACAATGACAAGTGACATACGAGGAAAAGGATAACTACCCCCTTGCCCCCTCTTAGTGCAAGAAAAGGCTGGGCCAAAATGAAAAGAGGAACTAGGTACGTCAACCCAAGAGAGAGCACCACAGTCCTTAAGATGTTGAGTTTTGTTTGTCAAATCCTTACATTCATTATTAGAATGACCATGAACTCTATGATATGCACAAAATGAAGTCTTGTAATAAAAAAAAAATTTGTGTTCTTGGAGGGAGAGAGATCAAATGATCTTGGAGAAGTCTCATCAAGATACTCTCTTGGTCAAAAGTGGAGGATGTTGCTTTATTTTACAACAAAGATATATTTTGTTTAGTACAAGATGTCCTACTCACACAAAACTTTTTAGATTATGAGATTTTTTTTTCTCATTTACTGGAGGGTGTAAAATCTAATGAATTCAAATCATTAGTTTTTTGTGTGATGACATTTATATTAAGCGTGGATTTCTTTATTTTCTTTGCTTTTTGCAAAGAATAAAAATCAAGACCACTAGTCTCTATCAGTTTAGGATATACCACTATTAAAGTCGTCTTAGAAGGATGTTTTTTGATAGTGTTCATATTAAGTTAAGGCTTCTTTGTGTCTTTTGAGGGACAATAACCAAGACCACTAGTCTTTTCTTGCGTGTGAGGTTCTATAGGGGCACATATACCTTGGTCTCTAGCACCACATCCTTTTCAACTATAACCAAGTTGTTTCATCATTTCATAACCTTTTCCATAAATTTTATTCATCTTTTTTGGATTCATTGGTTGTTCATGATTAAGTTTATCAAATTTTGTTGTGTAATTTTCTTTTTTTGCTAAAGTGGTTGACGTGGATGCTTACGAAGGGTCTTTCGAATTTTGTATTGAAATTAATGTTGTTTCTTTTCCATTGTCTGAATATATGTTTGTGATCTTGTATTCTTTGGTGAAAGTATTTTCAAAATATAAGGAACCCCAATCATCTTCTAATAGCTTCGTGACATCTTCAATGTGTTTTTCTTTGTCTTTTTGTTGTGTGGGTTTCACTTGCGTAGTTGGTTCCAATATTTTCAAAGGATTCTATTTAACTTAGCAATGTTCAAATAACTATATGGTTCAATATCATCTTTGATTGTATAAAATTTGTTTTTGTAGACATATTTTATGGTACGATGAAGGGTAGAGGGCACAACATGCATCTCATGAAGCCATGGTTTGCCTAAAAGAAGATTATATGAAAGATCATGAGGAATAATATGGATAAAGGTTTTTAATGTAACTTTTTCAAATTTAATAGTTAATGTGATTAAACCAAGTGGTTGTTTTCTCATGTTATCAAATCCATTAATAGAGAAAGAGGAAGGTTAGATTTTGAATTTATCAACACCAAGCTTATCCAAAAGGGTCACACTACACATATTTAAGGCTGAGCCATTTTCCAAAAGGGTTAGTTTTATCCCTTTCATATTGTATTGAGCTATTATCGTGAGAGAATCACATTGATTTTGGGCATCCAAAGGAGGGAGTTCACTTTGGTGAAAAAAAATATCAACATTTATACCTTAAATCATGGCTGCTATGTCATTTGGGTTTGCACTAGAGGGAAACACAACTTGTTGAATGAATTATTGAACCATAGTGTGATAATTAGGTGAAATTTGAATCAAGTCCCTAAACCACCAAAACTAAAATAAGGGAAAGAAGATTCCCCAATAGGCCCCTAGGGTTTTCCACCTAGGAGCTTGGTTGGTACAATGCCTCTTACACACTTAATTATTTTTGGGTATCCATTCAAAGGTTAGGGGCTTAAAGGTGTGTGGTGTGTGATATGGAATTCCATAAATGATAAGAAACTAACTAGTAATGTACAACCTAGAAAATGAACTATTTTTGAAAACACATAATGATATGCAAACATTAACTAAATGGCCTGAGAAACATAAACAAACTATTACATAAATGAATAAAATTGAAGATGTGCACTTGTAGGCTGAAAAGGATAGAATGAGGGTTTGGAAATCTCAAGAATCTAATGCAAAGGTCAATTGGGACACTTGTGCCAATCTGGGCGACTTAGTCTAGTTTTTTGAAAATATGTCAAAAAGAGTTTCTGACAAAAGGGTACTCAAATGTACAACAATTTTTTTTAGGCCTAGCAGTGGGACTAAGTCACCACTAATGGTGACTTAGTCCAATTCCACATTTCGAGAAATCTGAAAGTGCACTCTGTAGCTCTTGATCTTCTTTTTTGTTACTGACAATTTTTTGGATCTAAAACTAAAGAATCTGGTCTACAAGTGTCCTCCAAGCTAAAATTAGGGGTTTGACCATCTTGAAAAGTTTTGAATTTTTTTTTGACACTTTTTTAACTTTTTTCTTTTCCAAATATGCACACAAGACCTACAAACCACACAAAGAGGAAAAACTTGTTGAGTGTTAGGGATTGGGGGTTTGCCTTGGTCAAACCCCTTTTAGATAATTAAATCAAATGATGGAATAAGACAAGAAACTATGAAATGTGAAGTAAAAAACTTAGTACCTTGCAATGAAGATAGATCTTGATTTGTTGTAAAAATGGTTGAAGGTTCAACCCTTGAGTGCTTTAGAAAAGATGTCTTGATGACCTAGAATGTAGAAACCCTAACTTTCTTGAGAAGAGTAGTGGATGAGAGATGACTGGATTATAATATTTAGGGTGAGAATGAGGAGTAAAACCCTTATTTATATATGTTATTCCCTAATTCCCTGAAAAGAACACAACACAGGCCGACCTTAGCTTTTAGGAGACAAAATCTCTCCAGAAATTAAGATTAAATTTTATTTTTAAGCCACATGGGACTAAGTCACCCAAGGTGGTGACTTAGTCCACCTAAAAAAATTTAAGTGATTTTCAAGGATTAAGATGTGATTAATATTTTTTGTCAGGATTGTCTTTTGAAACACACTAAAGGAAGATCTATAAGCTCATTAAGGGGCCAATTTTACATAAGAAAAGGGTTGATTTAGTGATGACAATCCTAGAAAGTGTTACAACACCTTACAAAACTTTGGAACAAGGCTTGGAAAGGGGTAAAAAGAGGTCCAAAATCCATAGGCAAGGGTCCAAATGAGTGAAAAGTGTCAAGGCTACACTTTTTGGCGACACATTTAACCCCCAGTTTAGTGAGAGGATGAACTTGATTCAAACTCACACTAAATTAGCCAAATGGAGATGGTGAAGAATGATGAAGATTAAGAAGGTGATCAAGCCCCTAAGGTTCAAGATTCTAAGTCAAACAGACATAATTGCAAGAAGACACATTCAAGGGTGAATGATTTGTAGCAAAACAAAATACATAATCAAGCAACAACAAGAATTAAAAGAAAGAAGAATGAGGTGGGAAAGATGCGCTCTCTCTGGGGCCACAGAAAATTAAGTCATCCATGGGGTGAGTTGTCCCAGAGAAGTGGTTTAGTGAGAAATTCATGATAGTGTGTCAGTTTCCTATCATATAAAGAGAAATTCATGCTAGTGTGTCAACTTCCCATCATTCTAACCATACCAAAGTTACCTTGCTCGATAACCTTGATAAGGCACCACAATGCTTATCTAAATTATTTTAAATATTATGTAAAGATTTTATTGAAGGGGATTTTTCTTTGTTCATGCGAGGTCATCTTCTTGGGAGCATTATGCCTAATGTCTCCAAGAAAGGACAAGTCAGGGTGTTAGATCGTTAACCATGGGATGCCTCATTCGCATTTGGCCACTTCAGTTGATCATACACTCTTGGAAGGCATCAAACCCAATGACACCACCAAGAAGAGGACACATCACAAGAAAAAGAAAAATGACGCCATGGAATTTTGTAAAAATATGTTGTCTATGGATGCCCCCACTTTAAAGTAGTTGCTACACCATCACTGTGAGAAATTAATTTAAAGTATCCAAGGATAAGTCGTAAGAAGACATGAGAGCTAACTTGGAAAGTCCTATGCCAAGTGAGATTTTTCTTAATTAAGCTACATCATGAAAAGGGAGAGTATGTCACATGCAATTCAACTAGAGACATGTTGTACACATCCCAAGCTTGCACTTATAAGTTTATGAAAGGTTAAGGACTAGCCAAAAGAGACAATTGACAAGTGACATACAAGGACAAGGCTACCGAAACCGTTTCCCCCACTGAGTGCAGGACAAAGGTGAGCCATCAATAGAGGATGGTATTCTGCTCCTCACAAGGGATGTAAAACATGCAATAGTGAGTATTCTACGATCCTACAACTATTACATGTCAAGGAGAAATAACTAATGTTATTTATGTGGATGAGTAAACAAAGTGTCAGAAAATTTAGTCTTGATGGTATACACTTTGTCTTAAATGTGAGTACTATCATGGTAACTTGGTTGATGTGAAACATTATTCTTGGGTGGCTGAAGGATTAAAGGATGCTTACGAGGTCTAATAGTAAATGGGGATATAATGGAAACTTGCATATGTATAACCTTTGCGGGCTTAGGTTGGTGTATCTCTAAGAAAGGGAAATTGAGTATCATCGTTTGACTATTACCCAAAGAAGACACATTACTATATTGCTTGAAAGGAGTGCAAACATGTTGTTGTTTTCTTGTACCATGATGCCTTCCCTCATAGGAGAGTGTTTAGGAGAACTACAAATTAGATGTTCAGGACATTCATTGTTTGGTTGTACACTATTAACTTCATCAAAATTAAGGGAATGATCAATGGTTGAAGTGTCTTGTGTCATAAGATTCACATGGTTCACATCAATTGGATCTTGTAACACCATAATATCTTCTTCACTAATAGGAGAGATATTAAGAGAGGAGGAAAGTTGATTGTTGTGATTGTTGATGATTGCATTATTTTCCTCTAAGGTGTCATTATCATGTGCCATAGTATCTATCCAAGGAGGAGATATTTTTGGAAAGTGACAAACAATAGGTTCATCACATGTCATGATTAGATTTGGTAAAGTAGCTTCATCACTCATAGGAGAGGTATTAAGAGAAGTATAACTAGGATTTATATAGTTACCAATGATTGGACTATTTTGTTCAAATAGGCCCTTCCAAATGTGAGGAATATGAGGAAGGAGAGTAATAATGCTATAACTCTCAATCATTGGATTTCTTAATACCAACATATCCTTATTCATTAAAGCATGATAGCAAATAGGTGAGGTGTTGGGAGAGGAGTGAATAATAGGTAAGGTAGTAACCATGATTTTAGCTTCGTATGTCATAAGTTCTTTGCAAGGGGGAGGAGGTGCAAGACAAGAAAGACTTTCATGGTCTTCAATGGTGTGTCTTATTTCTGCAAGATACCTTCATCACCAATGGGAGAGATATTAGGAGAAGACCAATTATGATTATCGATGTGTGCATCCTCTTGTGTCAAGTGTTTAGTTTATGATCTAAGTGAGATGAAGTCATCAAGGGACTCATCTAACATATAAAATTCATCACTACTAAATGATTGAATAATTTTGTGAGTGGGTGCTTGTGATGTTGTTAATGTTTTGTTTTCATTTTCTAAAGAATCTGATTTAAATTATCTAGGAATGAATGTGGAAAATGAAGATTGTAGAAGTCTAATGCTATCCACAAGTACCATGTATGGTATTTCTAATGATGAAATGTAATAGAAGTGATGCAAACTTAAAATTAAATGTAAATACATAGGATGAAATTGAATTTTCATATTTCAAAGAAGGTAATTTACTTATTATACTATGCAATGAGTGGAAAATGAAATGTTGTAAATATAAAATCGAAGTTAAGCAATGCATAAAATGAGCTAATTTGAGCTAAATTTAATGAAATACATTTAATAGAAACACAACCAATTGATATAGATCATTGATGACACAAAAGAAAAGCATAAAACCAAGGTTTTGAGCTCTATAATTGATAGTTCCAGGGGCTTGAAGGGACTAAGTCGCCCAAGGTGGCGACTTAGTCCACCTGGGGATTTTTTTGAGAATTTGTAGAATTTTGTGATGGATTTAGGTGGATTATGTATTGTAAGATGTATAATTAATATGAAAATGTATAATTTTAGAAATGTTTAATGTTTTAAGATCCAAAAATGCAACCTATATGCACTTTCACTAATGCAAAAATTTGGAACCCTAGAATGCAACTTCACTAATGCAACATGCAATTGAAGCTAACTCTAGGAAAATGAAGTACTCTAAACCAGAAATGAAGTGTATTCAAAGGTTGGGTTCACCAAAATGGACCACCAAAAATGAAATAAGGGAAAGAAGATTCCCTAATAGGCCCCTAGGGTTTTCCACCTAGGAGCTTGGTTGGTATAATGCCTCTTTCACACTTAATTATTTTTGGGGTTGCATTCAAAGGTTAGGAGCTTAAAGGTGTGTGGTGTGTGATATGGAATGCCCTAAATCCTAAGAAATGATAAAAGAAACTAACTAGTAATGTACAACCTAGAAAATGAACTATGTTTGAAAACACATATTGATATGCATACATTAACTAAATGACCTAAGAAACACAAACAAACTATTAAAGAAATGAATAAAAATGAAGAGGTGCACCTAGAGGCTAAAAAAGGATGGAATGAAGGTCTAGAAACCTAAAGCATCTAATTTAGAGGTCAACTAGGACACTTGTGCCAATCTGGGCAACTTACTCCAGTTTCTATGAAAATCTATCGGAACCAGTTTTTGACAAAAGAGTACTCAAATATATAGAAAACCATTTTTGGGCTTGGAAGTGGGACTAAGTCACCACTAATGGAGATTTAATCCACTTCCAGGTTTTAGGAAATCTAAAAGTGCACTCTATAGCTTTTGATCTACTCTTTTATTCCTGACAAGATTTCGGAACTGAAACTGAAGAATCTAGTCTACAAGTGTCCTCCAAGCTCCAATTAGGGATTTCACCACCTTGAAAGGTTTTGAAAAAGAAAATTGAAACTTTTCCCACCTTTGTTGTTTGTCGAATCTTCACACAAGAACTACAAACCAACAAAGAGGGAAAACTTGTTGATTGTTAGGGATTGGGGGTTTGCCTTGTCTAAGCCCCTTTTAGATAATTAATTCAAATGAGTGAATAAGAAAAGAAACCATGAAATGTGAATTAATGGACTCAGTACCTTTCCATAAAGATATATCTTGAGTTTTTGTAACAATGGTTGAAGGTTCAACCCTTGAATGCTTCAGAAAATATGTCTTGATGACCTAGAATGTAGAAACCCTAGCTTGCTTGAGAAGACTAGTGGATAAACGATGAGTGAATTATATTAGTTATGGTTAAAATGAGGATAAAAACCATTATTTATACATTTTATGCCCTAATTCCCCAAAAATAACACAACACGAGCCAACCTTAGGGTTTAGGAGATAAAATATCGCTAGAAAGTAAGATTAAATTTGATTTTTAAGCCACATGGGACTAAGTTGCCCAAGTTGGCGACTTAGTCCACCTAGGAAAATTTAAGTGGTTATCGGGAATTAAGATATGATTAATATTGCTTGTCCATATTTTATTTTGAAACACCCTAAAGTAAGACGTACAAGTGCCTTAAGGGGCCAATTTTAAATAAGAAAAGGGTTGATTTAGTGATGAAAAGCCTAGAAAGTGTTACAACACCTTACAACACTTTGGAACAAGGCTTGGAAAGGGGTAAAAAGAGGTCCAAAATCCATAGGCAAGGGTCCAAATGAGTGAAAAGTGTCAAGGCAACACTTTTTGGCAACACAATCCCAAAGAGATATCTTTGCGAGAGTATTCTTAAGTTCAACAAGATCATACTCCTTTCCACTATTCGAAGGAAAACGAGGGGCACTAGACAAGATAAATTAGGAAATGTGAGGGATGTTGAAAGTGTTTTTCCTAGTTGTGGATTTTTCCTAGTGTTGTATGTATGAGCAACACTATTATAACTTAGTTGCTATGAAAAATTGTTCTTAGGTTGTTCAAGGATAAGGATAAGTTTGTTTTGAACTTGTGGTTTTTGTGAGGGTGGATAAAGGATAAGTTTAGGCATGGGAGAGTACTCCAAGGGATTTCTAATGTGCATAACCTCAAAAGAATTATCCTTATTTCCATGATCGCTTAGTGAAGAGGAGTCTAATGTTACTTCATCATCTTCATCTAAGGAATTACTATTGTCAATGTTCCCATTTTATTCCACTATTATGTCTTCCCTAGGAGGAAATTTTCTAGGAGAACTACAAACCAAATTATTCTTGAAATTTAAGGACCAGTTCTTTTAAAATGACTTCATCACAAGTAGGGGAATGTTCAATGGTTGGATTTTCTTGTTTATCAATAGTGGGAATATTAGGAGAAGACTCTATTTGATTGTCCTTTTTCTCTTAGGTCTCATTCTCTTATGCCATACTATCAACCCTATTAGGAGAGCTTGTAATATGTTCATCGCATGTCATGGTTATATATTTTAAAGTAGCTTCATCACAAGTAGGGGAGGCATCAAGAAATGAAAAACTATTATTTTAATGCTTACCAAATAGATCTTTCCAAATGGTGGGAGTATTAGGGAAGGGAGTGACAACATTCTCATGACTCTCAATAGGTGCTTCTTCTAACACCAACCTATTCTCTTTGCATTGAGGAGGGATATTAGGAGAAGGGAAATTTTTATTGTCACGGATATCTATGATACCATTCTCTTTTGCTAAAACATTCTCACAATAAAGGGATGAATGGAGACTAGGTAAGGTGATGTTTAGAAATGTTTCTATGATCTCATCTTGTTATTTTCTAATGTCTTACAAAGAGGGATGAGGAGAGGGACAATAAAGACTCTCAATTATTGTATCTTCTTTCAGCAAGATACCTTTGTCACTAAGAGGAGAGGTACTGGGAAAAGAACAAGTATGATTGTCTACACTACCATCCTCACTAATGGGAAATGTAATATTAAGGATTGTGTCAATGGTTTGACGATTAACATGTTTCTTAATTATCTCATTGATGTAATCAAAATTGAAATTACAAGAGGGGATGTTGTAATTATGCAATACATTTTTCACCATATCGAAGCCACATCTCTTGAAAGAAAACATGGTACCATGGAAATGTAAAGAAAGTGCATTACAAGGACTTAAAGTCAAAACAAAGTAATTTACTGATTACACTATGCAATGATCCGAAAAATGGAATGTTGTAATTAAAAAATTTTAATTAAGAAATGCATGAAATTAATAACTTTAAGCTAGATTTAGTAAAATGACTGAAACAAAAACTCAACCCATTGAAACAGATGAGCAATGATAGCAAACCGAAATGCAAAATAAAAAATTAAACCCTAGAAATTGAGGTTTCAAACTCAATAGGGCCTAATATTCAATCAAGGGAGTATTTTTCCTTCTGAAAAAAATTGGATGTTCTAGAGGCTAGAACAATTAGAAAACAACTCAGACAGGGTTCTGGGTGAAAAACCTATAGAGGGACTAAGATGCCAATAAGGGAATTTTGTCCCAGGGGAGATTTTTTATGAAAAATAGTAAATTTTGAGTTGATTACAGTGTTCCTAGGTTGCCTACCCATGGACTTGATGCTTGGAAACAAAAAATTGTGCAAATAAATGCAAGAAAAAGTGACTAATAACAAGCAATTGGATCTAAAAGTGAATGTAAATTTTTCAATTTTGAATGTAATAATAATGTTCCTTAATGCAATTAGGGTGATTGAAAATGTACTTTTTAGTTTTTCAATGAGAGAAAATGACGCAAGAAAGAAAAAATAAAATATATATGGGTATGTGTAGGATCATCATGGAAAAAATAGGCCCTTAAGTGGTGACGAAAATTTAGAAAATCAGAACTAGGCAAGTTGACGTAAAAATTTGAATAAGTAATTTATATTATTTCAAAAATATGGAAGAATAGAATTTGTAGAAAATTGAATGTAATTTCTAAACTAATAGGTTTATTTTTTATTTTTAAAATATCTATTTGGTGAAAATTTGAAATTTCAATGCAGTAGTACTTGAAGTTTAGGGAAAAAGTTAAAAGTAGATGTCTATTTGACCACCCTAACCACAATAAAATGATAATATTATTATAATATTTTAGATATAAGTAGATTAATCATGTCGCAATGTCATGCATATTATTCTATAATATTTTTCAAAGCAAATAATTAATTACGAATTTTTTATTACAAATTTTAAAAAATATAAAAAATCATATGTCTTACTACCTTGGTCAAAACTTCATGAATTTTTTTATTTTTTTAATCCTATACTATGTGAAGCAATAATGTGACACATGCTTTGAATTCAAAAAATGTGATACCATTTGAAAGCTATAGATGTTTTTCAATTAGCCTATCAATCAGGACTTTAGTCGCAATTCAAATAGAAAATGAAAAGCAATTATTTATTAAATTCAAAGTAAAGCATAATTTATATTGGTGGAAAGTTGAGAATCTCCTTTAAAAACCCTTTTTGTTTTATCAATTTTGGGTAAAAAAAATTTGTCAGTCACATGGGCCATCATATCACCTACATATCGCCACTTTTTGGCCCATCATGATCCTGCACATACCTATATGTACTTTCACTAATGCAAACGCAAGAAACCCTAAATGCAGTTTACTAAGTATGAGAAACTCTAGATGTAATTTGACTAATGCAAGATGCAATGCAAGAATGAATGAAATATAGATCTAAGACTTTTGTAGACTCCAAATTAGAAAATAAATGTTCAAAGAAGTCGGGTTCACCAAAATGAATAATAGTAAAACGGATTATTTATAACCTAGGTCATAGAACACCACTATTCTCCTATTATCATTCAATAATGTCCTAGAAGTCCTAATTGGATTGACTAAGAACATCACAAGGTGAGTCAATTCACAATGAGGAGAACCTAGGAGGGGTTTATTTCAGCTTTAAGGGGTTCACCACCAAGAAAATGCTTGGAAAAGACACTTTAACATTCAACTCACAAAATCTAGTAATTGCAAGCCAAATAATGAGTGCAAATGATGAAATTAAGCTACACCAAGCTAGGGTATGTGTACCTAGGAAGTTTGGAGATGTGATGAGTATTCTAGAAGTGCAAAAATACTACCATAAAGTGCTATGGAGGACTAAGACGCCCTAGGTGGAGTATTAGTCCCGCTACTTTTTTGGGGGGTTGATGCAGAGTCTTCGGATGCTAGAACAAAATCCTGAAGAATCTCTGAAAAATTCCTTCTCAGGGACTAAGACACCCTAGGTGCTATATTAGTTCCGTTCTAAATTTCTAAAATATTTGGATGTGGTCCTAAGCTCTAGGGTCTTCACTTGCTTCTCCCCAGATTTTAGGTCCTAAAATTTTCAGATCTACTCTATAGGTGAGTTTCCACGAAGATGGCAACTTTGCCAATGTAACTTTTTAAACTTTTAAATCTTTCACTCCAAATTATCTTTAAGTCTTCAACCTAGATCTACAAATAAAAGCACACAAAAGAGGAAAAACTTGTTGATTTTTAGTGAATGGGGGTTTTCCTTGGTCAAACAACATTTTGGTAATTAAACCAAATGATAAAATGAATAAAATAAAGCATGAAATAGGAAATATATAAATGATATCACCTTGTATGATTTCTTATGAAGCAAATCTTCAATCTAGCATGTAGTGGCCATGAAGAATTTAGATCTTGAATCCTTGGATTTAATGTGAACAATGTTTGTAGATAGATCTTCAATGCTACATTTGTAATCTTTGCTCAACAACATGAATGGATGCAATAAACCCTTGACATGATGCTTGAATCTTTATGATGGCTCCAAATGCTTGATGAATTTCTCTTGAATGCACTTGTGAACTTAAATATGCTATTAGGAATGCTCTCACAACTTACTTAGATAAAAATGAGTGAGGGAACCTTGTATTTATACATATCCATGCTTAATACACTGAAATTACACCACAACAAGCTAACATGTGAATTTATTAAATAAGGAGGCTAAATCCTACCCAAATTTGAAATTGGACCCCAAAAATATGCCTAGGAGGACTAAGACATCCTAGGTGATGTCTTAGTCCCCAAGGCTCAAATCTCAGGGCACACACTCCAAAAATGGACCATTTTAGGTGCATTGAAGATCAGGGTCCCAAGACCCATGGAGGACAAAGACACCCTAGGTGGTATTTTTTTCTTAGTCCACAAATTAAGGATGCACAAAAAAAAAATTAAATGATCATTTATCTTTTGAGGTTTGTCAGGATTTTCCATAAAAATATATAGTTTATTAGGCTTATGGATGCAAAATAGGACCTAATTAAGCCATAAAGAAGCATAAATAAAGCAAGGCAAGCCCAAACAAGTGTGAAAATGCAAGGTCCTGCATTTTACTACACTACATATTCTTTATCATTATTCTATTACTGCAACTATATGGTTATTAGTTATGTATTTGATAACTATCTTTCTAATCTTTTCACATTTTTTCTCTATTCATCAAATATATCGTAAAGCATTCTCCTTTCACTTGATTTTTGTTTTACTATAACCATGACATGATCATTGAACTCTTTCTCTTTCATATTTGTTATTAGAGCAATATGATCTTATTCTTGTGACAGAGCACCCATGTAGTCTATCGGTGCATGATTATATTACATGAAATATATAAGATGTGTAGATATGCATCAAAGGATCTAGGAAAATTCACTGCCAACAATTCATCGACAAAAAGTTCACTGCCAAAAATTCACCACGGGAAAATTCACCATTGTGACAAATTCACCTCAAGTAAAATTAACCACATTAACATTGTTTAGTATATATTAACGAAATTTAAATTGTTTTGAAATATGTATCAAAAAATATTAATGCGATTAATTTTTTGTAGCAGAGAATTTCTAGTGGTGAATTTTACTTGTGGTGAACTATTCTTGGTGGTGAATTTTCCCATGGTGAATAGTTGGCCGTAAATTTTCCATCAGTGCATTTTTGGCAACAAATCTGTTGTATGCCATGCATCAAGCATATAGAATATGCCAAAATCTCTATGTTAACCACCATCTATAATCGAAGTCTTGAGTGATATACACTATATTTTATTTGGAATAGGAGAAGAAACTGCTAATTCTAGAATGAAGTGAGAGGAAAAATGATTTTTCATGCAACTATTTTATTGGAACACCGATATTTGGAAAATCATATGGCTCAATGTTGATTATTTCAAATATTTTTTATTATGAAAACACTTTTTCGATGCATCTATTTTCAAAGATGAAGTTTCATTTTTAGAATTTATGGTTGCTTTTTAGTGAGAAATTTTTCTGGAGAGATTCAAAAGTTTAATATTTGAATTACTTAATTTGGTTTTATTTCTATCATGGATAGTAACCGTATTCTTGTTTGACTATGTAATTATACAAAATTAATAGTTTGGTTTAGTGGGAGATAAAGATCAAGCCTAGGGAATCCTTTTGAGGGAGGTGCAAGAAAATAGGATGTGGAAAGGGTTATGAAAACACCTTCAAAGAAAGGTGTGAAAGGTTTTTTAATTGATTCTTAGATGGAAGGTGTCTCTACTATTTTTTTTGAAACTATGGTTGCTCTCATAGAAGGTGTGAAATTTTTGATCCAAAATCAAGATGAAATGTTGAATTCTAGTCAACTCTCTGAGCCATGCGAAGATATTGGAGATTATTTTTGTGAACAATCAAGGACAAAGGTTTATTTTTTTTAAGGAGAGGTAATAAAATTAATACCATATTTTATTTCCCTACTTAATAACTTAACTTTACCTTCAAGGATTACTTTACAAGGAGGATTATGTTAAAAAAAGGTTGGCTAATGATGTGAAGGCTGCAAAGAAAAGAGGAAAGATGCAATTTAATAGTTTTATCAGATGGTATATCTATTATTTTCTATGTAATCAACATAATGTGCCCAAAGAACATTATGATATTTCTCTAGATACCAAAATTTTCTATGAGGAGTATTTTCAATAAGAATTAAACCTTCACAATTAATGGTTGGAGGCAGTAAAAGTTGGAGGTTTTCCCATCATCTCAATTCAACTTATTTCTCTCAGATGGTTCTTTTTATGAGAAGCTTATTTTTTTTCTTATTTTTTATTTTTATTTATATGCTAATTGATATTAAAAATTCGTATATGGGTAAGTGCACCAAGATGGTTCCTAAAAAGGGGACTTAAGTGGACAAATGTTTTCTAAAATTAGGAAATACTGACCTTGGACATGAAATTGAAGATAGTTACACTCAAAATTTTCAGATGGAAGGAAAAAAAGGATCGAAGTGCTTCGATTCTACTTTCTAAACTACTAATTTATTTTTAAAATGGTTGAGATTAAGGGATTCAAAAGAGGGACGTACAAAAATTGGTGTTGTTTTTGTCAGAAAAAAATAGCATAGAAACTCTTGTATGACCCTCGTACGGTGAATTTTTTTTTAGTATTTTTAAAATCGCAATGGTCATAATTTCGCTAATAGTATGTAGTTGATGCATGATTTTTCTAATAATTTTTTAATGAATATTTGATTTTTTACTAATTTTTGAAGTGGACGTTTCCTGAAAAATAGAATTTTGGCCGTGCTACCCCTATAAATTTTGGAAACTAATTGAATTTTTATTTATTTATTTTTTAAAATTTGTAGAATGGAGTCTAGTTTCTAAAAATTTAATTCATTTGAAAATTCGATGAATGGTTAATTTATAATGAAAAACATACAAAACACTGCTTTTTGGCAAAAAAAAGACATACAAATAAAATAAATTATGGATGAAAGGCTTAACATTTTGAGAAAGTGAAAAAAATAACATCATTGGATAGCTAAAAGAGAACCCAACATTACCCATGTGTTCAATTTTTTTAATATTGAACCACGTGCAAACCTGACAGTGAGCACGAACTCGATTATGTGAAATATGGTAGATTTTTTAAAAACACATCTCTGGTCATTGGGAATGCCTTAGAAGCCTTTGGGTTGGTATTCCAAGGAAAATTCCAAGCCTAAGGCTTAGGAATTTCCAAAGCAAGATATAACGCGAGTGCAATATAACGTGCTCATGTTATATTTCAGTTTTGACATTATTTTTGCTTCTGCGGGAAACATGTCAACTAAGACATAACGCGAGCGCATTATAATGTGCTCGCGTTATGTCCTCCTTTATGTTAAATGCTAATATATTGAATGTATGATGATATATCTGTATGTTTGTATGTACATGTATGCTTGTATGTCATGTATGCATTCTTGTACGTATGCTTGTATGTATCAATGCATATATATTCTATGTATGTATGTAAGATTGTATCTACACATGTATGTATGTATGCTTGTATGGATGTGGGATTATATGTACATATGTGTTATGCTTGTATGTATTTATTTACATATGTCTTTAGATGGAGGGAGAAATTAGAGAGAGAGTGAGAGTCTGGAGAGATGGAGAGGGGGTGGAAGTGAGAATTTAAGAGAGAGGGAGTGGGAGAGAAGGGTTGGAGTGAGAGGGACTTAGATAGGTATGGTGGGAGGGCTAGAGGGAGGTCGAGAGAGAGGGGGGTGGGAGAGAGAGAATTGAGAGAGAGGGAGAGAGACAGACATAAAAAGAGAGTTATGTAGGTAGGGTGCCAAAGGGAGAGACTTGAGAGTGTGAGGGGGGTGAGAGGGAGAGACTTGAGAGATAGGTAGTGAGAGGGAGTTTGAAAGAGAGGGAGTGTGCGAGAGAGAGGGAGTGGGAGAGAGAGGGAGTGTGAGTGAGAGACCTGAGAGAGGGAGTGACCTACTAGAGGTAGATAAAGAGGGGGGTGGAGTGAGAGGGACTTATCTAGGTAGGGTGGGAGGGATAGATAGAGAGGGGAGAGAGACAGATAGAGAGTTACCTAGGTATATTTCCAGAGGGAGAGACTTGAGAGAGAGGGGGTGGGAGGGAGAGACATGAGAGAGAGGGAGAGAGGGAGTGGGAGAGAGTGGGATAGAGTGGGAGGGACATAGAGAGAGATGGATAGAGGGAGCAAGAGAGGGTGGTAGGGATTGATTGAATGAGAGGTACATTGAAAGAGGGAGACATTAGATAGAGACAATTAGAGAGGGTAGGAGGGAGGGAGGGAGGGAGAGGTGATATGTATATATAGAGAGAAAGTGATAGGATTTGAGGGTACAGGGTTGAGGGATTAGGGTGGAGGACCTATAGGGTTGATGGTTTCTAGGGTATTAGGGTTTAAGGTTTGAGGGTTGAGGGAATAGGGTCGATGGTAGAGGGTATTTGATTGAGGGTATAGGGTAGAAGGTTTAAGGGTTTAGGGTTAAAGGTTTAATTGGTTGAGGGTAGATGGTAGATGGTTTTGTTTATAGGTTTGAGGGTATATGGTTGAAGGATTAGGTTCAGGGTCCAACGTAAGGGGTAGAGGGTATAGGGGTAGAGGGTTTAGGGATTAAGGATTGAGGGTTGAAGGATTAAGGGTTGAGGTTTGCGAATTGAGGGTTGAGGGATTAAGGGTTGAGGTTTGAGAATTGAGGGTTGAGGGTTTAATGTATAGGGTTTAATGTATAGGGTAGAGGGTAGATGGTAGAGGGTTTAAGGGTTTAGGTTTTAAGGGTTGAGGGTTGAAGATTGAGGGTTTAAGGTTGAGGGTTGAGGGTATAGGGTATAGAGTTGAGGGATTAGGGTTGAGGGTCCAATATATAGGGTAGAGGTTATAGGGGTTGAGAGATTAAGGGTTGAGGGTTTAGGGATTAGGGTAGAGAGTTTTCTTGGATTTAACGGTGTAAGGATTGAGGGATTAGGGTTGATGGATAAGGGTTTAGGGTAGAGAGTATTGGGTTGAGGGTAGAGGTTTTAAGAGTTTAGGGTTTAAGGGATGAGGGTTGAGGGTCAAGGGTTTAGGGTTGAGTGTTTAAGGTTTTAAGGGTTGAGGGTTTAAGGGTCAATAGGGTTGAGGGATTAGGGTAGAGAGTTTACTAAGTGGGTTTAGGGGTTGGGGGATTAGGGTTGACGGTAGAGGGTTTAAGGGTTTAGGGTTTAGGATTGAGGGATTAAGAGGTTATAGAGTATAAGGTATAGGGGTTGAGGGATTAGGGTTTAAGGGTTGAGGGTTGAGGGATGAGGGATTAAGAGGGTATAGGGGTTGAGGTATTATGTTTTAAGGGTTGAGGGTTGAGGGTTGAGGGATTAAGAGGGTATAGGGGTTGAGGGTTGAGGAATTAAGAGGGTATAGGGGTTGAGGGATTAGGGTTTAATGGTTGAAGGTTGAGGGTTGAGGGATTAAGAGGGTATAGGGGTTGAGGGATTAGGTTTTAATGGTTGAGGGATTAAGAGGATATAGGGGTTGAGCGATTAGGGTTTAAGGGTTGATGGTTTAGGGTTGAAGTATTCATAGGGTATAGGGGTTGAGAGATTCGGGTTTAAAGGTTGAGGGTTGAAGGTTGAGGGATTAAGAGGGTATAGGGGTATCCATCTCTCCCACTATCTCCATCTACCCTCTATCTCTTAACCATTTACACCCTTAACCTTTAAACCCTTAACTCTTCACCCTCTACCCTATATCTCTCTATCAGTCTGTGCCTCCCTCCCTCTATACATCCATCTCTCCCACTATCTCTTTCTCCCCTCTCCCTATCTGTCCCTCTCTCCCTTTCTCTCCCTCTTTCTCTCCCACTCTCTCTTTCTCCCACTCTCCCCCTCTCTCCATCCCACTCTATCTTTCTCCCACTCTTCCCTTCTCCCAATCTCCCACTCTCTCCCACTATCTATTTCTCCCACTCTCCCCTTCTCCCACTCTCTCCCACTATCTCTTTCTCCCACTCCCCCCTCTCTCCCTCCCTCTCTATCTCCATTTCTCCCACTATCTCTTTCTCCCCCTCTCCTCTCCCTCCCTCTCTCCCTTCCTCCCTCCCTCTCCATCCCTCCCTCCCTCTCTCTCTCCCTCTTTCTCTCTCAGTCTCTCTTTCTCTCCCACTCTTCCCTCTCCCCTCTCTCTCTCCCTCCCCCTCCTCCCTACCCCTCCCTCCATCTCTCTCCCTCTTTCTCTCAGGTCTCTCTTTCTCTCCACTCTCCCTCACTTGTTTCTCTCCCACTCTCTCTTTCTCCCAATCTCCCCCTCTCTCCCTCCCTATCTATCTCCATCTTTCCCACTATCTCTTTCTAACCCTTTCCCTCTCCCTCACTCTCTCCCTCCCTCCCTCCCTCTCTCTCCCTCTTTCTCTCCAGCTCTCTTTCTCTCCCAATATCCCTCTCTCCCTCTCCCTCCCTCCCTGCCTCCCTCCCTCCCTCTCTCCCTCTCCCTGCCTCCCTCTCTCCCTCTTTCTCTTCCACTCTCCCCCTCTCCTCCTCCCTATCTATCTCCACGTCTCCCACTATCTCTTTCTAACCCTCTCCCTCCCTCTCTCCCTTCCTCCCTCCCTCTCCCACTCTCTTTCTCTCCCACTCTCCCTTCATCCCTCCCTGCTTCTCCCTCCTTCCTTCCCTCCCTCCCTCCCTCTCCCTCTTTCTCTCCCACTCTCTCTTTCTCTCCCTCTCTCTCTCTCACATACACACACAAACACACACAAACACACACACACACACACACACACACACACACACACACACACACACACATAGCTCTATCTCCTCTACTATAAGGGTGTAGGGGAATTATATTGAATTAGGATAGAGGGTATAGACAAAGAGGGAGAAAATAAATATATTAAGAAAACCATATTTCATATAATGTGTGTGCGTTTTGAAGAAAATGAGATGCTACCATTTTAGTCGGAAATAACGCGCTAGCATTATAATGCGAGGGTGTTTTTTATTCCACTAAAAATGGTAAAAGAACTCAATATACCCATGATGTCAGGGCCCACAATCTGCATATTCTCCTGGTTCTCCGCGTGCTCTGACAAAAAGTATCTTTTGATGATGTTGTGAAGTGTCCAAGCATTTTTTTCACATTCCATCACCTTTTCCATAATCTTTTGACCACCTTTGCATGGAATAGAAGACTTTTCACATTGAAAGACATATAATATCAATTGAATTTTGAATTCCATTGAAAATTGATATACAATTGAAGTTTGGAGGGGAACAAGCTTTTGAAAAAGTCAAATTGTTGTGGATTTTGAAGAAAGAAGAAGCTAAGGCTACATAATTGGGTTGAACTCCTCCATTTGAAAGTATGGTTTTTTAGGTATGTGAAGACTTTACACATTTTCTTTCATTCTATTATGGCTTGCTGTCATTTTTTTTGTCATTATAACCTTATGTTGTCAATGCACATTTTAAATTACACAGTTATATACACTTGCCAATTACCATTTTAAACTTGATGCAGAGCATCTAATAGGATCCACAAATCATCAAGGGTACTTTTAACCCTAACTTAAATTGAATAAGATCAACGAACAAAACTCAATCATCTTTTCATCAAAATCCTTCAATTTCACTTGATTTCATATTTCCACAAAACATTATAACTTAGTTTCAAATCTTTGTTAGACTTAGAAAATAGATTAACCATCATAAAATTGATTGTAACATAGAATAAAGCTGATTAGAAACTCAGAACCATTCAATTCATTCATGATTCACTAATTCAAGAACTCAATGCTGCAACTTACATGGAAAAATAACAAAAAATCATGGTAGGTAACTACCAACCTTTATCCAGACATCCAAGACACTATAATCAGTATTTTATTGATTGAAATAAACCAAATAGACACTCCAAATATCTCACCAAAATTCATCCTTTGAGCATGCTTCCCCTTATAGTATTCGAAACCTGTGGTGTAGGGGCACCTACAACCATGTTTCGAAATCTACTTTGGTGACAATATGTCTTAAGGTCTTTGGGTGAGTTCAAGATTTTTTAGATGCTTTGTCATATATTTTATTGAAAATAAGGTCTAAATAGACCAATCTTTCATGTATTTAGGGATTTTTTTAGTTTGGTGATCAAATGTACAAGTATGCCCTCTTGCTTCAAAAAATTGTCAATTTTTCCATATAATCTTTGAAGGAAAATTATTCAAATTGTAAATGGAAATGAAATACAAGAGTCTATAATTTGTATTAGGGATTAAATAAAGGTGGTTGAGTGGTCTTAGGTGTGTTGGACAACAAAGCTACATACTGTTTCTTATTTAGCAAAAGTTGTCAATGTTAGCAATTTTTATTATAAATGAAGGTCTTGTTAGTTAACAAGTGGTTATAGGTTGGTTATAGGCTAGTTATAGGCTGGTAGTTAAAAGGTTGTTATAGGTTGGTATTTAATAGGTGGTTATAAGTTGGACCTTCAAAACACCTTGAAAATCTTGAAAATAACTGATTACAATCAACTAGGTTCCTCAAAACATCAACCAATGATTATGTCATTCACAAGTTGTCTTAAATCTTCCATAATGGCACCATTGTTTACAAACAAAAACTATAATTATTAAGTAACAACCAAACAATTATTTTCTTAAGAAATTATTTTTTGAGTTAGCACAAAAAAAATGAAACCTTTCAGAAGTTTGCCCTTACACACAAACTCAGTTCCTTTGTTGACTGTCCACATTACTAGTAGCCAAGCATCTGCAAACTATCAAATGTATCTCCCAAACCATGCACAAAATTTGGACTATGATACTAATTTTGGACACCCATTTCCCTCATACAAAACATATTACAAGATGGATATTATGTCCTTCAGAGAAAATTCTTGTAAACTAGTTGTTTCAATCTGAGAATAAGCCTAACTAAGCCTTAGTGCAAATATGGGTTATTGGTTTTGCTACCCCCAACACCAAAACCTCATAACCAATACATAAAATACCTTTCATTTGACCTGAAAAAGCTTATAAGTCCATTAGAAGTTCATTTCCATAAACCCAAAGCTCTAAGCTTCACAATTCCCTGTTTTACCAGTCTGAACATAGTTTTACAGTCAAGAAAATTTATTTTCTTCACACCTTAGTCCTCACCATATGATTGGTAACCTTTGAAATATTAAATTACATGCCACAAGTATTTTTTTAAAAAAATTGAGAACTTTCATTGAGTAGAATGGGATAAACACAATTTCTCAAGTCCAATGTTTACTCGAATAAAGGGTTTGACAGTTTTAGAGAAAAATTGCAATATCTGACTCAAACGTTAAGAAAAATGCATGAATTTTTTTTTATGTGGGAGGTGATTGAGTTTGAAAACACTTAGAAACATCCAACCAATCATTCCTTCCCATACAAATTCGTACAAGAGCCTGAAACAGTGTAATTCTAAAGAAAATACAAAAAAATAGTGTGTTTATTCATTCAAAATCATATATTCAATCACCCACAACTTTCCAAATGTACACGAGGCCTTATAATGCATTACATACATTTATTATCAGCTTTCAAGTGCCTCCAAGTGAAAATAAGCCCGTATGACTTTTCACCTTCCCTATTTCATAGTTTTTGTAACTTTTCACAATTTTGTATTTGTGCAACTTTTGTAAATAGTGACAACTTTACAAAATACACATAGGACTTAAAAATTAAATCCCCTAATGATTCCCATACATGTAAAATTTCTTTAGTGACCCTCTTACAACATGGAGATGCCCAAAATTGAATCAAATTTTAAAATGGAAGCATAGATTGTCAAGGTGCTCTTGCACCACAAAATTATCAAACACTCACAATGCCATTATACTCATTATGATTGTAACTTACATGATATTTATCTTATTTCCCTTCAAAATAAACTCCCCCAATGTATCTAACTATTTTTTTAACTTCTTAACTAACTTATCTCTTCACAACTTTGCCAAAAAATGCATTTTTTTGCAAATGTCCATGCTTCCATTTTGAGCCTATCTTGCAATCATGGCATGCCATGTTACCACTTTTCTTTAAGGCATTCTCAATTGAAAAAAATCATGTCACATTTTTCTATTCTAGGTTAAATTTTTTACAAGATGATTGTAACTATTATTTAAATAAGAGAAAACAATTCACAGATGGAAAAGCAAAAGTGGGACCGCACGTTGTGGAGGGAGAAAACGAAATTTTCCCATTTTTCAAAACCTTCTTTTCTCGAGGTCCCCCTTGGACATCCTCGAGTTTCCCGTCCACCTCATTCCATGGCTCCTAGTTCTTATTGGGCTTCACGTGTCCCTTTCTTCAAGGGCTTTGAAAGTCCTATGTCTTTCCGCCCGAACAATGCTAGCAAAGTCGAGTCTCATCCTAGGGTTTCAAATTTTGCTCTTCGGCTGCCTTTACCTGTTGGCTCCTATCGGTTCAAGTATGCTAGTTCTCCTGCTAACTCCTATGGTGTCTTCGGTAAGGGCTCTCCTGGTTCTATTTTCAGAAATGGGAAGTGGGTGCTAGATGTTCCTGCCAGTCTCAAAAATGGGAAGTGGGTGCCGGATGTTCCTGCCAGTCTTGGGAAGTGGCTACTACTTTCTCACAAGAATAAATCTTTCATTAGGGATCCCCAACCTACCTTTGATATATGTAATTTTTCCTCTCCTTCTTCCTCTAATTACTCATGGGCTGATGTTGCGGTTGGTCATTCTTTTACCTCTTCCCCAGTTGCTCCCTCTATTCTTGCTCTTGCTATATTTCCCAATTCCATTCTCTTTCCTTGTTCCAACTCTTCCACTTTCGTCCCTCTCACGTTTCCTAACAACATTGTTCTTCCAATGTGGAATGGTTTTTCGAATCATCTAGACTCTAATCCATTGGATCCTCCTTCAACCGTGTCTGGTAGCTCCAGTAAACCTGGCTGTATTTTTCGCCCACTTGTTCAACCTGCTAATGTTCACTCTGTTAAGCCTTGGATTTTTGATAAATCTATTATTCTCAGAACTCAAAAGGGAAATCTATCAAGAATCACTCTTCTTGGGTTGAGGTCACGTTGCCTCATCCTATGCTCGATCCGAAAATCTCGGATCTAAAGGATGTAGCTCTGTTTGGTAAGTTTTGGAAATTTCTTCCGCCTCTTGATAATTTATAGTCATGGGTTTTTAATTCTTTGGTTGGTTCCAACCAAGTGTTTTATTTAGATAAAGGAGAAGGATACTTTGTGGTTATTTTTTCTGATAAAGATTCATGAATTTTTTTTTTTCATAGAAAGACATGGATGATGGAAGGCAATGGCCTCTTTACTACATTATGGAGTCTGAATTTTAATCCTAATAAGTTCAAGCATCATTTTATTCCTTTTTGGGTTCAATTTTAGGGTTTACCTTTGGAGTATAGAGAACAGGGTATTATCGAGATTCTTGGTAATAAATTGGGTATTTTTATGAATCATGATATGGATTTTTTCTCAAATCCTTCTTTTCCAGTTAGGTTTTTGGTTTTATTGGATGTTAAAAAAAAAATTCCTTCAAGTGCTCAAATTAAAATAGTTTATGGTATTTGGGTTCAAGCGGTTCTAGTGGAAGATCCCAAGCTTGTTTGTTGTTCATGTCATTTTCCTCTTCATCCATTTAAGAAATGTCGATCTCGTGTTGGTGGATCCACTGGGTGTAATTCAAATCCCGTAAAGCTATCAGCTTTGGTAGCTCCTTATGTTGTTGCACCTTCATTCAAGAATTCTTGGAATTCTGATTTTATCTTCCTTGGGAGTGTTTTTGATCTTTGCTTCAGATGGTTTTCCTTTTTTCATTCAAAAAATCTTGCACCTTTCCATTCAGGGTTTGGCCCTCTTAGGGTGGAAAAATCTCATGTTCTTCCTTTAAATAATGAGGTTGTTATATCACCTCAGGTCTCTGTTTCAAGTAAAGTTTCTTTCGGAGGTTGTGTTTTTAGCAAGAAAAATCCAGCTGCTCTCTTTTCAAGTAGGTTGTTATGCCTGGTGCTAATAACTGGGGTTTTTCATTGCACTCTCCAATAAAGATCTTTCTTTATTCTTTAAATGTTCTTACCCCTAAGTTAAGCTTCAATTGTCTTCTTCAAGCAAACTAGTGTGCTTCGATGTTAACTTTGGGTGTGACAAATAATTGTGATAGTAATCCTGCAATCTTTTATCAGAGTGAAATTGATAGTCTTCAATTATCTTCGGCTCTAGAAAATCAAGATCTTATTCATGATGTGATGCCATCAGAAGATGATCTGGTGAACTTTGTTGGTCAGTCTCTTACCTCCATAGGTGAGCAATTTATTGATGACATTGCTTGAGAAGTATTTGGGGATGATCCTCTTAGAGAGGATTATTGCTCTATTTCTCAATCAAAATTCTCTCCTAATAATTCAAAATCTCCTGCAAAGAGAGGAAGGAAATCTTCAGCCATGAAGCTTCAAGAAGAAATTTCAAAGGGAATTCAATCGACCCTAGATGCCAGTCTAGGTAATTCTTTAAAACAAAAAAGGCCAAGGAGAGCTTGTTGCTCTCCCAAGTTACAATGAAACTTATTTCTTGGAATTTCAGAGGTTTAAATGCCTCTGACAAAAAGTCCCAAGTGAAACAGAAATTGGATGTTTTAGGGGATGATATTATTGTTTTACAAGAAATAAAAACCTCTGAAGAGTCCTTTTTATTAATTAAAAAAAAATGGCACTTTTGGGGTGCATCTCATTCACCCTCTCAAGGGGCTTCGGGAGGTTTAATAACTCTTTGGAATACTAAGACAATAAGTATTTCTAATATCTCATTCCATCACAATTGGTAGTTAATGTATGTTTCTCATTTTGATATTTCATTTTGGCTTATGAATGTTTATGGTCCAACCAGTTCTTCAGATAAAAAACTACTCTGGGATTTATTGAAGTCAAAACTTGATTTGATAGGTCAAGATAAATGTGTTATGGTGGGTGATTTTAATGCAATTGCTAATGAGAGGGAGAAAAATGGTGGAATAAGCCCTCCCAAAGTTGTAATGCCTGATTTTGCTTCATTCATTCAAGACAATGCATTGAGGGATGTAATGGCTATAAATGGTTTATTCACTTGGACCAATAGAAGGAAAAAATTCTTGCAAATTGTTGAGCGATTAGATAGATTCTTAATTTCTTCAAATTGGATCGGTTCAGAATATTCCTCCTCTTCAGAAATTTTAACCTTAGTAGCTTCTGATGATTTTGCCATTTATCTCACTATATCTAGTAATATTTTCAAGTCAAAGTGTCATTCTTCTTTTAAATTTAAGTCTATGTGGCTTAGACATATAGACCTAATCAATTGTGTAAAACAATGGTGGCATTTAGCTCCTTTTGTGTAGGGGTGAAAAATGTTCCAATTAAGTAATAAATTGGATTATGTCAAGAAGAATCTTAAATCTTGGAACCAATTAGTTTTCAAAAATGTTTTTTCTCAAAAAGATCTGGTGTATAAAAAAACTAGTGGAAATAAATGAGAAAATCATTCTAAATGGGTTGGATAACAATACATTTGAAGAACAAAAAATTTTGCATCTTGAATGGAAATAATTGTTATCTCGTGAAGAATAATATTGGAGGCAAAAATCGAGGGAATTATGGCTGAAAGATGGTCATAAGAATACCAAATTTTTTCATCATTCGGTTCAAGCCAAAAAAACAAAATCTTCAATATTTGCAATTCAATATAGTGTGTCAGGTGCTATCCTTGTTAATGAGAAAGATATTCAAGACAAAGTTGTTAATTTCTTCTCCAAACTACTATCAAAGCTTGATAACCAAAATGGGAATTTATCTGCTGAAAGAGAGGAACTTTTGCAGCATATTCCACCTTTGGTCTCTTTGGAAGACAATTTGAGACTGCTTGCTCCTTTCTCTCTTAAACAAACTAAAGAGGTTGTTTTTTCATTGTCTCCAGATAAGGGACCGGGTCCAGATGGTTTCACAGCAATTTTTTACCAAAAATGTTGGGAGTTTATTGGGTTTGACATCTTGAGTGCCTTGGAAGAGTCAAGAAAATCTAGTGGAATGTTAAAAAAGATTAATGTCACAAATATAGCCATCATTCCAAAAATCTTGTCTCCTAAATATTTTTCAGATTTTAGGCCTATTTCACTTTGCAATACAATATACAAAATCTTCACAAAAGAAATTTATCTTCACCTTCATCCTCTCATTTCCTTAATTATATCAGAGGAGCAAGGTGGTTTTGTTCTAGGCAGAGAAACACCAGAAGGAGTAATTGTGGCTCATGAAACTTTGCATACTATAGCTTCAAATCAATTGTCAGCCATGATAGTTAAACTAGACATGCAAAAAGCATATGATAGAGTTGATTGGTGCTTTTTGAAACAAGTGCTTCTAAAGTTCAATTTCTCTCCTAAATGGTGTAAATGGATAATGGCTTGCATTTCTGGTGCAAGGTTTTCTGTGTTAATAAATGGCTCATTTGTAGGGTTTTTCAATTCTTCTCAAGGTGTTCTTCAAGGTGATCCATTATCACCATTCTTATTTATCATTCTGGCTGAAGCCTTGAGTAGATCATTTAAAAATGCAAATCTTCAAGGGAAGATTAAAGGAGTTATTTTTCCAAATGCCAATATAACTGTAACTCACTCCTTATTTGTTGATGATACACTTCTTTTTGGTAAAGCAGATCTGGTAGAAGCGAAAAGCATAAAATCTCCCTTGGATAACTACACAAAAGTGTTAGGCCAAAAGGTAAATGAAGATAAGGGAAAGATTTATCTGTTTAACACTAAAGCTACAACTAAAAATTTTATTGTCAAGCTTTTTGGCTTCAGCCAGGATCGGTTGCTTAGTAAATATCTAGGAATTATGTTCTTTTCAGGCCAAAATAGGGTTTCTTATTGGATCCAAATTATTCAAAATATTCAATCAAAATTGCTCTCATGGAAAGGACGATGGCTCTCACTAGCAGGAAAAATTCATCTGGTCAAATCAGTTCTGTCATCTATTCCAAATTATTTTATGTCAGTTTTGAAAGCACCCAAATCTATTTTAACCCAAATTCATAAACTAATCAGAAAACTCTTGTGGCTTGGTAATGTGGATGTTAAAAAGAAGATACCTCTAATTTCTTTGGAGGCTATGTGTGTGAGTAAGTTAAATGGAGGTGCAGGTCTTCAAAACCTTAATGATAGAAATCTAGCCTTAGGTGCCAAAATGGTTTGGCGTTTGTTCTCAAATCCTTCATTAAAATGGTGTCGTATAATGAAAAATAAGTATTTGGATTGCCAGAATTCATCAAGAATTTTTACTGTCTTAAATCCTCCAACAGGTTCTGCAATGTGGAATTTCCTCTTGTCCTATAGAAAGGTAATCCTTCCTCATTTATCTTGGGAAATTAATGGTGGCAAACATGCTCAGTTTTGGAATGAATCTTGGAATGGGTTCAAGAAGCTAAATTGTTATAATTTGGATTCTTCAATAGCTTTCTTGTCTCAAAAATTTGGGATATATGTTCATCAATATTTTGACAATGTTGACCCATTATCAGGAAAATTCAACTAGAAGGATTTTCTAAGGAACCAATTGATAACAATCATAAGGCAATCATTTCCTCCATCTTGAAGGATAGAATAGTCTATGTTTCATCTTGCTTAGATAGATTAATATGGAAAAAATGACATAAAGATTGTTACTCAGTCAAAGAAGGTTACCTCTCACTCTTAAAATCTAATTCTCAATACCAAACTCACAGAGCTTATAGTTTTTGTTGGAATTCTAAAAATTTACCAAAAGAAGGTTGTTTTTCTTGGTTAGCAATTTAGAACAAAATCCTAACAAGTGATAAATTATCAAGATGAAAAATATTTGTTCCTTTCAAATGTGTTCTATGTGATCTGGAGCTAGAGGATGCCAATCATCTATTTTTTTCTTGTTCAGTTGCTCAAAGTTGCTGGCATTTTGTCTTATCAAGGTTGAAGTTTCAGTTACCTCTACCAAACACTATATGGGATTTATTCTCTAGCTGGCCTAAATTATACCAGTCTTAATTTTTTTCTTGCATATGGGAAGTGATTCCTACTTCAGTCTTATGGTCTATCTAGTGGGCAAGGAATAAATGATTTTTTAGGAAGGAAAAATAGAGTATAGAACATATTATGTCTTCTTTAGAAATCTTAATTTCTGAAATAGTAAATGCCTATGTAACAAAAAACAAGCACACTAGTTCATCTTTCTCGGATTGGGATTCCAAATCCCTTTCAAACTGGCCTTTTTTGGTTCTCCCTTTCAAAGGTAGTCTTCACAACATGTCAAATAAAATCGATAGATCTAAGGTTGTATGGCTATCTCCTCCTTTGGGAATTTTTAAACTAGATTTTGATGGTGCCTCAAGAGGTAACCTAGGAAATTCAGGAGCTTGGATAGTTATAAGAGATCATAAAGGTTTAGTCCTATGTGCAAAATCCATCAAATTACTAAATCGTACAAACAATGAAGTTGAAGCACAGGCCTTGCTAAATGGTTTGAGAATGGCCCTAGATTTTAAAATTTCAAGTTTAGAGATCGAAGGTGACTCCCTTATTCTGATTAATGCCTACAAGGAAGGAAATTCCCATAATTGGAAATTAGCTTATATTATAAAGAAAATTCAGAGGCTTTTGAACCATCTATCGCATTACAATTTATTGCATACTTATAGAGAAGGAAATATGGTGGCAGACTACTTAGCTAATTTGGGATGTGACCAAATTGAAAAAGAAGTGACTCATATTGTCCAAATTGGGAAAATTGATTTTGAGTTGGAAAAATTAATTTCAAAAGAGGAAATATGTCTTTGACCAAAAGGTATTCAAGTGGATTAATAAAATATAGTTGGAAGTACCCACTTTATTCAACTTTCAACTATCACTTTTATCGTTGATGTTTTCATCCGAATTTTGTTAATCTTCAACTAGTCTTTTGGCTTTTAAACAAGAATTAATATTTGCAGATGGTGTTGATTGATTTTGACCCCTTCTATCCTTGCAAGTGATTATCATTGAGTAAGTATAATTCAAAAATTATGAAGCTGAGATCATAAGGAAAGCTTGGGTTTTTGTGGGTATGATTATTTGTTATGAAGGAGTACAATTTAAATATTTGCTGACAAGCTTTGTTAAAGTTTGTATTTTGTGGTTTCTCCAAATCATTTTAGCAGGTACAGGTATTTATAATTTTAACATATTCTTAAGGTTGGTACAATGAGAGTGTCAAGCAGTTTCATGTTAAAATCACATGGCAAAATTTTTGGTTTTCTCCCATACCAGGTGGAGAGGTATTGCTGGTTCGATGTCTATCATATGCTGTCAAAATAAATCTGATAAGTTTATTTAACACATTAGGTACTTTGTGTTAAGCCTTTCAAGGTATTTTTTCATGATAAGATGGTAAGCTTACAAGGTTCAAGGCAGTTGTATGCTTATATATATGGAGTGAATTACCTTTTCATCTCATTCGAACAAGTAATGTTGGCTTAGTTATCTTTGCTCTAATCAAAGATTGTTTTTTTTAGCTGGCAACTCAACGTCTGTCATAGGTAAATTAATAGATTATCTCCTACAGAATTTAAGAATGTGGCTCCTAGTTCAAAGCTGGGAGAGCCTAATTACTGGTAAGCTTGATATGCGGCATCTTTAAATTATTTTCAAATTTTGCTGCCCTTGTGATTATAAATGTTTCAAATGCATAATTGGGAGCGAGGTTCTACATCCTAAATCAAGAAGGTTGATCTTTCCATCAAATATTATTTCCATATTTTTATCTAACATTATGGATATCTTATAGTGCTTGGATTCAGTTAATGCCATAGCTGATACAATGGTAAATGCCATATTTCTGGAAAATGAGGCAATTCTTTCCAATGCTCAAAAATATGTTTTCTCGCATGGAGAAGGTTATGTTGGTGGTATCTTTCCTCCTCATATTTTACCTCATAACAAAGCAATTGTTAATGCTTATGATGCCTTAAAGTTATCTTTAGAATTTTCTAACCCCAGTCACTTGAATAAAGCATTATCAAGATTCTCTCACCAGTTGGGGAGGGATATGACTGAAAGCTTCAGGGAGAAATTTCATTTCATTTATTTTCTTCTACATCATAATTTTTATCATGCAACATCTCCATTACAAAGAAATTTGAGGTCTGTGCATTCTCTAGCCCCTGAAGTATCTCATTTTGTGGTACAAACTCAGGCACATGGTGCTAACAACATGAGGTTTGCTATTGCTCATGTTCCGAACATGAATGTAGCTGTAAATTCTTAGCTGAAAGAAGAAGGTAATGAAGAATAGGGTGATAACTTGAATGACTTCATGCAGATGGAGGAGTAACAAGAAATGCAATAAATTTTTTTAGGTGTTGCAGATTTTGTAATAACTTGTAAGCCATCGGCCTTTGAATTGTTATGTAAATCGGGTATAATCTACAAAATTATAATCTTGGGTAAATAGTTCCTGATATGATTGTAAACAGTCATCTCTTTGTAATTTGATCAATTAGTTATTCTTCTTTTCTATTTTTGGCTACAACCAAAGGTTTTCTCACTCGCTCTTTCCTCCCGGTATGCCCCTTGAACCAGCATATGTACATCTTATTATTCTCTAATATATAAATATATAGTGGCTAGCCACTTTTGTTGAAAAAAAAAATGATTATTTAAATGAAGCCTTGAATGAAATATATTTTTCAATTAACTTGAATGGATACATTTTTTAGGAACTAATATTAGTCTCATTACCATGGTACAGATAAAATTATCCACCATGCCAAAGAAAAAGACAAAGAGGAAACTAACAGATGAAGAGAATGAAACCTTCAAAGAAAAGGAGAGAGTTTGGGTGGCGGCATATCATGAAAATAAGAAATTGGAAAGGATTGATGAAAAAAATCCAATTGAAGAGGAACCTCAACTGTAAAAAAAAGAACGGGAATTGGCAGCACAAAAGTCATGAATGCAAAAGAATCATCATAAGATAGATTTGGATATTGTAGTTGCAGACACACCCTCTACGAAACGTGAATATTAAGGGACACCATTAAGCAGAAGCGAATATGGAGGGACACCATCTACCTCAAGTGAATATTGTTGGACACCATCCAACACATCTCAAGTTGAGAGTACATCATCACTTGGATTTGATGAAGAAGGTATGCCATCATCCCCATGTAAACCTCAAGGTATGTCTTCTTCTCCACCGTCGATCAAAGGTACACAATCTAACCCGCCTCAATTAAATATTGATGAAATTTCTAATGTTGAGATGTATGTACCTAGGAGAACACCACCTAGAATTTTGTGTAGAAAGCCAAAGTATTTGATTAATATTGATGATGAGATTTTGCAGCACATGGAAGGTAAGGTTTCAACACGCACTTGTAGAAGATATGTTGATAAGATTTGGGAATGAATATTTGAAAGGCTAAATGAGAATGCAAGATGTCAACTTTTTGTTGAAATGATGCGGGGTGTAAAGTATAGGAACATTATGAAGACTCTTGGGTTGAGAACATCAAATGCATCGAGTGAAGACACGATTGTGAATAATCTAATGGATGCTTATGAGAGTGTGGGTAAGACCTCACGCTCAAAGGATAGTAATTTTGCCTGATGTGTCATTACATAGACTTTGGTAAGTTGTCAAATAAAGAGAGCTCGTCTCATTAAAAAGATGAGTGAGCAAATGAGAATTAGTAGAAAAACTTTATGAAGAGCCATTCAAAGGTGGCAAAGAATTGAGGGCAATGATTCAAATGATCTATGGGTATTCTCGAGGAGACTATCATGATAAGATAAAGAAGTTGTCGAAGTCTTGAGAATAATAATTGAAGAGTATTGGAAGAATAACAAAAGGACATCTCTAAATCAAAGGGATGTGGTAAGAAGGAGAATCAGTAGTTGGAATCAGGAGCCACATCCAAAGAATTTTTTGGATGACTCAAACCCAATTTTTTTGAAAATTTGAAAATGATTATCCTGAAAATAATATTTCTCAAAGATTTTTTGAAATGCTTAAACCTTTTTATGTCAAGATAAATAACACATGCACTACTTGTTGTTGTAGACTACATATTGAATTTTATAACCATTATGATGTTTATCATTCTATATCTGTAGATTTGCATACTAATGATTTTTTGCAGGATTGTCGCATAGAAGCCCCACCAAAATATTCTAGAGAGTTCTTATCAAAAAAATTATGTGAAACAAAGGATGGCCAGATATTCTACAAGACAACATGCTTGGATGGTTCATGCGAGAATTGCAGTGGCTTCCAATGTATGCCAGTATGTCAACATATGGAAAGCACAGATGAGGTGGGAAAAAAACTAGTAGAGTTGGCGAAGTATAAAATAGTGGCATATGCTACAAAAGATGGGTCTCAAGTAAAAAGGTATGATTTGGTTATTGAGAAGATTCCAATGTACAAGTTTATGTCCATGTTTCATGAAAATATATCGTCTAAGTATGCAATGCATACCCATAGAGCCCAATGGTTGGACATGCATTTCAAGATATGTAAAGACACCTTTCCAGTTGGAAGCATAGTATTAGTGGCTGAATTTGTAGAGAACTAAACTCTACAACCACAACATGAGGTGCAGTCACAGTATTACAACTCCACACAGGTTTTGATATTTGTGCACATAGCATTCATTCATGCATCTGATAGTATAGATGACCAAAGGAAGGTATTGAGGGAGTACCACTTTTACATTAGTAATGATTGCACACATTCTCCAGAGTTCATGCAAGGTTGCTTCTAGATGTTCTATAGTGGTTTGGCTCAGAGGGACATAGAATATGACCAACATATAATGTGGTCTGATAATTGTGCAGTGCAGTTCAAGAACTCACACATGTTATAGTGGTTGTGAAGGATGCAAGTCATTATAGGTGTTCAACATATGTGGAAATTTTGTGAGGCTAGACATGGAAAGGGGGAGCATGATGGTGCAGGATCATTCATGAAAAGAGCATTAGCAAGAGAAGAGTTCAAGTATAAAGACACTGCAAAGTTGATAGATGCAAAATCAATCATCGAGTGGTGTAATGCTTTGATGGGTCTAGGTAATGAAGGTACATCTGCAGTTCATAGATTTTTTTAGTTGATGGATGATACTAACATTGCACCATATGAAGACTATTGTACAGTAACAGGATTAGGTGAGGTACACTCTTTCCTTAGCTCAAATGTAGGTTCATGGAGTATCGATACATGAAAGATGGCATGTTTTGGTCTTCATGTACAATGCAAGCCTGGAATGATTGTGAGTCAGGGGAGTGGGTTGATAGATGGTTGACAAGTTATCTTAGCCCACTTCACACTTATCACCCTCTTACGACATTGGAACTGATAGAGATGGAATCATCTGTTGACTTTGACCACGTATCAGATCTAGTTCATCTAGGTGATATATCTACTTGCTTAGTTGTTGAAATTCCATATTGTTATCTTACTTTGTACTGTATTCGTAATTTTGACAAATTTTGAGAGATTTTCTGCACATATCAATGCAAGGCATGTTTATATAGTTATTGCAAATGAAGACAATGAAGAGGGAACAAAAAATCCCTTTTTTTATTGTGGTGAGGCCAAAAATAAATTAGAGGCCCCAGTTATAGATGGAGAAAACATTGAATACCTTGCAGGCTCAGTTGTGGTTACTGGAACATGGCTTAGAAGGTACCCAAATTCGAGTGTTAAACACTGGTTATTTTAGGACTTTGACATGCATCGTAAGATTCTTCATTACTCAAACCTTGTCATGGAATCCAATGTTTGTTTGACCAAATATGGGGGTAGACCTTTGAACAAGGCCTTGTAGAAGGTCCGTGAGTCTGACCATGAGACAATCCTTGACACAATAAAGAGTAGAGCAGACCCGTATAGTTTTTTGGATTAATTTGTAAGTATATGCACATTGGTTCTTATTAATTTATACTTGTATGCACATTAATTTTTTTGATGCCAATGCTATCATCTTCTTGTATTTTGCATATTTGTAAGTAACATACTAAACAATGATTGGTGTCCCCTTGCAAAAAATAAAGATATATGAGCCATCCAAGAGACTGTTAGCTAGAAAAGCAATGCAACATCCTTATTTTGATGATCTTGACAAATCTCAATCATGATTTTAAGCCATTAGAAAACTGTCTGCAAATATTGGTGAGGGAATTTCAAGTTATTCATTTGAAGTTAACCTTATCATGAGCAGCTATGATGTAGACATTATAAGAGCATTTGAAATTTCAACTTACTCTATTCATGAGAGGTGTTGTGTGCAATAGGTATGTTGGAATTCCCAGTGAAGATGTATGACCAGGAGTGACTAAGTTGTGAGACTTGCATTCCTATTTGTAAGAGCCTTCCATCTATTTTTATTTCATTTCCATTTTGGATGCTCTTTCTTTTTCTCTTTTAATTTACATATTTGTAAGTAAACTACTAAAAATTGATTGATCTCTCATGGCAAAAAATACTGATTTATGAGCCATCAAAGAGAATCTCAGCCAAAAAATCAATGCAACATCCTTATTTTGATGATCTTGACAATCTCAATTTTTATTTCAAGCCATTATAAAAGAGCATGTGAAGCATAGCGAGGGAATCTCAAGTTACTCAATTGAAGTTAAGCTCATAATGAGCACCTATGATGTAGACATTTTAAGAGAATCTCGAATGTATGAGTTACATTGTAAAAGATCTGTGAGAACGAAGTACCTAAGGCATTGTAATGAGATTTACTTACATAATGAGATTTACTCAAATATTTTAATTTTGGAGTTCATGTTTGGTGTAGTAGTACCATGTTCTATAAATTCCTTCAATAGGAAAATTTACAAAATTTAAATTTTGAAATGTAAACAATGTGAAAAGGGTCATGTAAAGGTCATATGTAATGTATTCAAAGTCTCAAAGAGGTCATTAGGTGATTAGAGAAGTTATATAAAGCATGTAAGGTCGAATTAGGATGTTTTAGGTGTGTGTGTGTTTACTTATGTAGGGGAATTCAAGAAACAAAGGTGGAGTTGCTGCTAAAGGGTTTTATGATGAATTTTCAAGTGAAAAGAGTGGCTGCAAGTGGTGTTTTGAGGAAATCTTCTAAAATTACTTCACAAAAAAATGACTAATCTAGATATCTATTATTGAGTTACAACACATACTTCAAAATCAAAAGTGACTATCTTGGAACATGTGCACCAAAAATGACCTTCTTCGTTGTCCTCATTAGGCTAACTAGGCCTAATTTACAAAGGAACATACCTTTAAAAATTCAAGAACCCCCTTAATTTGTTGGGGCAGAAATTATCATGTATCCAAACCCTCAAATCCACAATTTTTATCAAGACAAATTCACTCCACCATGCCAAACCAAAACCCTTATTTTATGCTAGTATAAGGAGGTTTTACTGAAAGGAATGGTTCCACACCTTACTAGAACATGCCACCACCTCAAACCTTCTTAAAATAACTCGAAAAAACTCAAAATAAAATCACCCAACCTCTACATGCAATATTTTATCAAACCCTAGGGTGAAACCTCATTTTTCATGCCCTTTTCCATCAAAATCTATAGGGGCAACAACACAAACCCCATAAAAATTATTCCATTTCACTTAAAAATTTCTCGTCTGATCCAACAGGATTGTGTTGGGCCCCTTTAGAAAAAACTCTCTCGGTATTGGCTATCTCGGAGTGGCTTTCCCATGGCAGTGGATTTTCACTTGATGGAAAAAGTGTCAAATTCAAGCTGTACAATGTTGCAAAGTGGTGCAACTTTCGCTCTGCAACTCGTGTGACAAGACCAACTACTCCAACGCATTCGAATAGGTATCTTTATGCTATGTATGGTCTTTTTTCGCACCTAAACATGCGAAATTGCTCCAAGCTACATTCCACTAGATTGATCCCTTAAGGGTCCAAAGTGCAAAATGGTTGCAAACTTTAGCATGCTATTACTCAGATACCGTGACACTTAGAAAATTCTTGTTTGATCTTAAAAGATCGTGTTGGGGCCCTCTACAAAATAATCTCTTGGTTTTGGCTATCTCGAGGTGGTTTTCCTGTGGTGATGGATTTTCGCTTGATAGAAAAAGCATCAAATGCAAGTAGTGCAAAGTTGCAAAGTGGTGCAACTTTTGTTCTGCAGCTTGTGTGACCAAGCAGACTATTCCAACATGTCTAAATAGGTATTTTTATGCTAGTCATGGTCCTCTTTTGCACTGAAACACGCGAAATCGCTCCGAGCTACGCTCTACCGAATTGATCCCTTAAGGGTCCAAAGTGCAAAATGGCTGCAAACTTCATCATTATATTACTTGGATAGCATGATTCTTAGAAATTTCTCATCTAATCCCATAGGATTGCGTTGGTCCCCTCTACAAAAACCTCTATCAATTTCGGCTATCTTGGAGTGGTTTTCCCATGGCGGTGGATTTTCACTTGATGGAAAACGTGTCAAATTCAAATTGTGCAAAGTTGCAAAGTGGTGCAACTTTCGCTCTACAACTCGTGTGACCAAGCGGACTGCTCCAACGTGTTTGAATAGGTATTTTTACACTAGGCATGGTCCTATTTTGCATCGAAACAAGCAGAATCGCTTTGACCTATGTTCCACCGGATCGATCCCTGAAGGGTCCAAAGTGCAAAATGGCTAAACAACTTCAGTATGCTATTACTTGGATACCATGATGCTTGGAAAATTTTCATCTCATCCTACAGGATTGTGTTGGGACCCTCCACAAAAACCTCTCTCAGTTTTGGCTATCTCAGAGTGGTTTTCCCGTGGTGGCGGATTTTCACTTGATTGAAAAAGTGTCAAATTCAAGCTATGCAAAGTTGCAAAGTGGTACAACTTTTGCTCCACAATTTGTGTGACCAAAATAACTGCTCCAACACACCTGAATAGGTATTTTTATACTAGCCATGGTCTTTTTTTGAACTGAAACACGCGGAATCGCTTTGAGCTACATTCCACCGGATCGATCCCTTAAGGGTCCAAAGTGCAAAATGGTTGCAAACTTCAGCATGCTATTACTCGGATAACATGATGCTTAGAATATTATCATCTAATCCTATAGGATTGTGTTAGGCCCATCTACAAAATAATCTCTCGGTTTTGGCTATCTCGGAGTGGTTTTCCCGTGGCGGTGGATTTTAACTTGATGAAAAAAGCGTCAAATGCAAGCAGTGCAAAGTTGCAAAGTGGTGCAAATTTTGTTCTACAACTCATGTGACCAAGCAGACTATTCCAACACATCAGAATAGGTATTTTTACACTGGGAATGCTCCTCTTTTGCACTGAAACACGTGGAATCACTCTGAGCTATGTTCCACCGGATCGATCCCTTAAGGGTCCAAAGTGCAAAATGGATGCAAACTTTAGCATCCTATTACTCGAATACTGTAACAATTATAAACTCTCATCTAATCCTATAGGATTGAATTGGGCCCATATAAAAAAACCTCTCTCGGTTTTAGCTATCTCGGAGTGGTTTTCCCATGGCGGAAGATTTTCACTTGATGGAAAAAGTGTCAAATTCAAGCTGTGCAAAGTTGCAAAGTGGTGCAACTTTCACTCTGCAACTTGTGTGACCAAGCGGATTGTTCCAACACATCCGTATAGGTATTTTTATGCTAGGAATGGTCCTCTTTCTCACCAAAACATGAGGAATAGCTCTGAGCTACGTTCCATCGGATCAATCCCTTAGGGATCCAAATTGCAAAATGGCTGCAAACTTCAGCATGCTATTACTCAGATACTGTGATGCTTAGAAACTTCTCATCTAATCCTACCGGATTGCATTGGGCCCCTCTAAAAAACCATCTCTTAGTTTTGTCTATCTTGGAGTGGTTTTTTCGTGGCGATGGATTTTCACTTGATGGAAAAAGTGTCAAATTCAAGTTGTGCAAAGTTGCAAAGTGGTGTAACTTTCATTTTGCAATTTATGTGACCAAACTAACTACTCCAACGCATCCCAATAGGTAGGTTTATGCTACGCATGGTCCTCTTTCACACCCAAACATGTGGAATTGATCTGACTTGCGTTCAAGTGGCTTGATCCCCTATGATGGCATGCAAAACAATGGAAAACAGAATCATACAAATGATGGTTGAGAAGTTCGAGTATTCAACACAAAAAGCGTATGATCATTGGTGCAGAGCACCTTGTTCCTAAATTTTATGAAGAAGGTCTAGTTCAATGGTTTTAGTGATTATCTGATGGTGAATAGGGTGGTCAATAGGTTGTTGTGGGTATTTTGAGCATTCTTTGTTTTGAATAAGGTCAATTAAGACCATTAGGTATGTTTTTGGGTGACTTTTGGGTCTAGTGATAAAAAATGTGAAAATTTCAATCTTGCACTAGAAGTTGTCTTTGTAGCCTTCGAAGGAAAATTTGTGAATTTGTATATTATTGTGAAAGAATGGAGTTTTTTCGATGTAATAAGGATTTTTGTATTCCATTTGTGTGGGTTTAGAGGTCATTAGATGTACTCATTAGGTTGGAGGAGCCTAAATTTGCAAATTTGTAAGTTGCTTAAAGAAACAAATTTGAAATGCAACAGTTACTTGTTTTGAAAGTTGGTTTTTAGTTAGTTGAGGGCATGGATCAGTTAGAGAAGGGTGTAAAACACTATGTAAATCCTTGAGAGGCTCGAATGGAGGTTGTTGATGAACTTTTGGAGAAGATCTAATAAGAATTATTCACACTATTCTTTGTTTTTTATATTTTTCATACAAACTTGTTGATCCCATACTTGGTACGACCTCCAACTTTCCTGTATGGTCCCAAGGCCGACATTGATTGAAAGAGGGATGAGTTGGCTTTCTTTTGGTGGTGGTTTGGTGCAAAACCATAAATGAATAGGAGAGTTCTTATCATTGTGTCAAGTGAATGTTGGAGTCTTAGTGGGCATATTTGAGAGAATTTGTGTCAAATCACAACTTGGTCGAGCCACTCTACATCACCAATGGTGCTTTGCAATTCAAAGAGTGATTGAGAGCATGTTGCTCTGTTAAATAGACCTATTCAGGGGTCTAGGACAACATTGAGTCCATTTCTTATTTGTATTATAAATTATAACTTGCTTTCTCCCAAGTCCATTTCGTATACAAGAAATAATATTGCAAAAATTTGACATATAAATCTTTCGATAGTGACGTATCAAGAACATATTGGAATCATTTTATGAATCATTTCATTGAATGCCAATTGTAAACGTGTTTTTTTTCTTTTAGATAAAGTTGTTTAGCATCAATCAATTAATATTCAAGACAAATCATGAAGGACAACAATGATCAATGCTAGGGCTAACCGATTAATAATTATACATGTGAATAGTTCAAGCATGTACATGTCAATAAGGGAAGCACAAGTACTCAAAAACACGTAAGCCTCAAAAAGTATACACATGAATACATAGTATACACAAATTAATACAAAGTATATACACTAATACAAGGTATAAGCATGAAAACACGTAACGCACAGAGTATACATTCGAACGCACATAAGTCACAAAGTATACACGTAAGTTGTAAATTATACACTTGAATACATGTAACTCATATCTATTGAACCATCAATTTAGAATGTAAATATGGACAAGAATCGATAAAATATATTTGTATTAACCAAATAGCCATGTAGGAATACATCAATATATATCAGTATAAGTATGAAATATATGTACAAAATACCCATATAGGCTTACGTGAATCCCATATAGGCATACAATGTCAAATATGTCATATAAAAATATGTACAAAAATGCCATGTAGGCATACAACAAAGGGCTCTGAAATCAAAATTCATTGCTCTCCATGCCCTCAAAATAAATTCTTTGCCTTTCCTTTTTGATAATTTTTTCACTCATTTTTGTTGCACTCGAGGAGTACTCTTGTTGCTCCTCCTATGGTTTAGTTCATGGTGAAGTTTTAACTGTTACAATAAGAAGTAAAGACATGAATATATAGAAATTACATTATAAAAAATGATATATTTGACAAAATAATCACTTTCTGCCATCTCATGATCTCTCTCCATGGGGGAAATATTCTCACGCCCATGCTCAAGTGTGCTCAAGCCCTGTATAAACTATACAAATATAAATTAAACTACGTGAATCAATAATGGTCTGATTTTTCACTAACTAACATCTATAACAAAAATTGTAAATTGAAATTTACTAATTTGCCTCATACCTCTCCTGTCAAAGCCATCGAGGATTGTATACCAGATGACACACCAATATTCATTTCTCTCGACACATTCATAGGTTTTTCTTCTTGCAACATCTAAAAATAAAACAATAAATTATTCAACGTAATCAACAATGTGCATATAAACTACACAAATTAATTAAGTACTTCATTCATTAGTTAAACTCTTTATTCTATTATCTCCGTGTAGGTTTGAGTAAATCCACCACCACTGGGAAGTGTTGCATCAAAACCTCCAATATTAGTCTGTTCAACATCCAAAATCACATATTAAATTACCATTTGTAAAACAATGCTATTAACATGCAATAAATTTATAATTGTTTACTAGTTACATACCCCAATGATAAGTTTACTATAGAAATAAGTTGGTGGGGGGCCGATGTATCTAGTGTCAACACTCAGACCCTACAATTTTATTAAAATCATTAAAAAAATTAGTTAATCTTGCATTTCAAAATCCAAATTTAATAAATTAAATTCAACGAACATGCACTAAATTTTACCTAACTATCAATTCCATATGCCTCATGCAAAATGTCATATTCCCTCTCCATCTCCACAGCTACAGAAGGATCTTCTGTACCAGTCTCCTGAGTGTCGATGGGGTCATATGAACAAGTAGCCCTCCAAGATTGACACACATGTGTTCAAAGGCCACCACTCGAAGACTCCTTTGGATGGAATTGTAGAATAGGGCTAGTATGATAGATGACACTCTAGGTCAAAGTGTTGATCACCTGCAATGTCTCTACGTCATCACTTTCCTTCACAATGAAAGGCATAACAATGTGCTCATGAGGTGGCCTAGCGAGAGCTCATCTACCTTGTCGCATAGGATTCGATTGTGCATCAGGTCTATCCTGAGCTGACCCTCCACCTCTGCCCTAGAAATCCCTCATATCAAAATAATTTGGGGATTTTTTCAATATGAACTCATTGTATAGTTTCCTAAGGAAATATTGTGGGACCTCGCAATTGTTGCACGGTGGGTAATCAAAAACCTTGTACCACCTATCATAAAACTGGTCCCTAATCTGTTGGTGGTGGAACCAATGGATAGGAAACCTCTTCGCATTGAGGGTAAGATTTTCATTTGTGCATGGGTCGGTGAATAATGAGAACAAATCAACTTTTTTAATTTTTAAATCCTTTACATCTTTGTATGATAGTTTATTTGCATAATAATCCCTAGCCGCCTACCTCCTATCTTGCCATCCAGTTATTTGTTTGCTAATTGAATCTACATTTTTTAACATATGTTTCAATGAATTTTCTAGGGTCATTCTTTCTATGATTGAACCATTTAGATCACTCAACCTACTAATCAAATCCTCAATTTTTTTTTATTCTCAATTTCACTAATTAAATTTTCTTGAGTGCCAAGAGGGGGTTGAGTGATTGGTGGAGGAGGTTGTTGTTGTGGTTTATTTTGATCTTGAGGATTTGGTTGGTTTTCCTATTGAGGATCTCGAGGGTTTGTAGGTTGATTTGCATCTCCTAAAAATTCAAACAAATATATAGCAAATTCAACCTAAAACTAACTAATTCAAAACAAAAAACACAAAATCCTTACCTCTCACACCTCCTCCTCATCATAGTGCCATCGTTGCAAAGAAATAGAGATTGTTGGTGAAAATTTTTGTTGAATTTCTCCACCTAGAATGTGAGCACAAAAATATGGGGGTTTTGGCCGCGGCTACAAGAAAAAATAGTCGAAATAACAATGACAGGTTTGCACTTTTTTTTTTCTTTTAACAAGCAACAACGTGAGCACATTATAACGCACTCACATGGTGGATTTTCAAAAGTTTTTCTGAAAGGTGTCCACAAAATTGCTACCCATTTCCATGCACCCGCCCATATTGTGAAGTTTGATTTTTGAGAAATAGTAAGGGATTTGATGAGCTCAATATAGATTGTTGTCTAGCTATTTCACAATTTAGTGACTAATAATTATACCCTTTTTAGGGTATGATACAACTTAATATAGCTCTATGAGTGTATCTCAGTATTTATTTTTGTCCAATAATTTAAAAGTCTATTGTTAGAATAATTTTTATTATTATTTACATTTTTGAACTATTTGGGTAGTGGTTATTAAGGTTATGTCATTTGCAATTGTATTATAGTTAGAATAATTACAATGTCTCTCCTCATTATATAAAATTTCTCCTATGTTTTAATACTATTAATCAAGAATTTACCCTCTTTATATGGTATTAGAGTTGTGTCTATGAGTATGTAGAAATAATTCCAATCTCCTTGATAGCACATGGAGGGGAAAATAAGCTAGTGCTTATGAAAATGGAAATGAGATTATAGAAGGCACCCTATAAATCGACATGTTTTTTTTACAAATTGATGAAAATTTCCCATGAGATAAGGCATGAATAACTCAAAAATATATGTGAGAAAACTATGTTGAAAGCCCATGCAAAAGTTTAATGGAAGAATAGACAATGCATGCAAAGGGTCTAAGGTATGTTGAAAAGGAGGCATCTTAATCTAGGTTCCATAATTTTATATGGGAGTGTGTATCATTGGATTCCAAGACAAATAATATTATTCCAAGGATATATATAGATGTGTGTGTGTGTATTGTGAGTAATCCATGAATAAGTAGTTCAGTTTTCTAATTAAGGCCAAGAAAAACCATCAACCGACCTGTGAATATAGTGAATAGGTTTTTGAGTGTTGTGTGAAGGCTAAATTATTAATTATGTGAGTGGGAAGAATCATTGCATAAATCAAGTCCATTATAGAATCTATCAGATTATGAAAGAGAGCACAAGATTACATGTTTAAGGGAATATTGTTGCAATAGTTTTGAATAAGGATACTAAACATGAAATATTAGGATGAGATGTTTTGTGAATTATTCTTCTAATTTACTCGATAGAAAACCTATATATTAAAATTGTATCTCTACATTGATAAATAAATAAATTTACTAGATTAAAATTGGAAAGTACAATACCCATTAAAAAAAACCATAGAGGAAGACCAAGAACTCGTAAGCAATGAGAAAACAAAAAAAATAAATAGAAACTAAATCTTAAATAATTCAACTAGCAGTATTAAATAAAGAAAAAAAAAAGCCACAAAGCAACAGGGTATGTGCATGATCATGATGGGCCAAAAAGTGGCGATATGTAAGTGATATGATGGCCCATGTGGCTGATGACTTTTTTTTTACCCAAAATTGATGAAACGAAAAGGGTTTTTAAAGGAGATTCATAGCTTTCCACCAATACAAATTATTCTTTACTTTGAACTTAATAAATTATTATCATTCATTTTCTATTTGAATTACAACTAAAGTCCTGAATGATAGGCTGATTAAAAAAAATCTATAGCTTTCAAAGGGTATCACATTTTTTGAATTTGAAACATACGTCACATTTTATGCTTCACATAATATAGGATTAAAAAAAAGAAATGAATTTCATGAATTTTTGACCAAGTTAAGATGGTCAGACGTACGAGTTTTTGTATTTTTTAAAATTTGTAATAAAAAATAATAATTAATTATTTACTTGGAAAAAAATTACAAAAAAATATGCATCACATCGAGACATGAGTCTTCTTCTTATATATAAAATATTATCATTTTAGTGTGGTTAGGGTGGTCAGAAAACAACCTACTTCTTATTTTTTCCTTGAAATTCAAGTACTATTGCATTGAAATTTCAAATTTTCACCAAATAGATGTTTTCAAAATAAAAATAAACCTAGTAGTTTAGAAAATAAATTCAATTTGCAAAAGATTCTATTGTTACATTTTTGAAATAATATAGTTAACTTATTCAATTTTTTACGTCAAGTTGCCCAACTCTAATTTTTCTAAATTTTATTGCCACTTAAGGGCCTATTTTTTCCATGATGATCCTGCACATGCCGACGACCAAAATTAATCACCAAACACCTATAGGTCTCCTAACAGCTTGAGACTAGTGATCATATTCCATTCGTAGGATAGGAATTGGAGCTTCTTTTCAAAATTCATAGGCCCCTATTGCATGGAATGGGTATCCATTATAACATCATGAGAAAAGGTGTCCACCCTTCTTCTTCTATGTGAGACCATCATCCACACCTTTCGCAATTTGCTTCCCTTGGATCTTCCTTAACTCATCCTAAAAAAATTGAAGGGTGAGGGCAATACTCTTCATGGTGGATTTTTTGTAGTCGATGATAACCCTTAGGCACTACATGGTATTCTCCTAGTTTTTGTGGATAACATCAATCTAAGTTAGTAAATTCTTCTTTTCTTCCTTAGTACCAACAATGGCCTGAAGATCATCCAACTCTTTTTCCCACCTTTCCCAGATCTCAAAATACCTAGCCAAGGAAGTAATCATATCCCAATGTGGCTTATTCTCCATCTCTACAGGCCACAAGACTTGTTATTCGAGAACCTTTCCTTCTAGAATTTTGATTATTTCTTTATACATGACCAATTGACCCAAGAGCCATTTCATAATATCCTTTTGAATATTAATACCATTCAAAATTTCATTCAATTATTTTCTTAGGGGGTTGATAGGGAGGTGAATCGGCCTAGGTTTAGTACCAGGTTCCTCTAGATTGATGCACAAGTTGGGATAATTTTTTGGGTTAGGGTTAGAAATGGGAGGGCTATTGGGAACCTTTGAGTCATGGCCTTGAGTTGAGGAGTGAATAGGAGAGTTAGCTAGGTTGGGATTCCATGAATCATCGTCATCATTAGAGTTATCAAAATCCTTCAACCTAGAAGAAATGGGTGTGGGTGTGGGCTTTGATAGGGGAGTGCATTTGATAGGTATGAGGGTGGATACTATCATTAATAGGGGTTTTTCCCTGGGCCCAAGTGCTAGAGAGAACAATAGGTGTTTCATCGGTAGTGACCGATGGGTTGGGGTCCCTAGGGGGGTTGGTGGGGTCAAGGATAATCAAGGTGTTCTTGTGCGTAGTAGCAAGGGAGGGAAGCAGCGTAGAATGAAACTTACATAAGTGAAAAATAAGGCCCTAGTGAATGGGTAATTTATTGCATTTGTCTTGGACATTTCTAATAGACTACTCTAGCGAAGACATCAGCCAAAAGGGGAAATTAACCTTAATATTATACCTAATATGATTGAGCATAGGGAAAAGGTGGGTGTGGAAGAATCATAACCATCCTTCAAGAGTGACGTACCTCATGAGAATTTAAACAATAGCACTCCAAATACAAGGTACGTTCACACAGTAAAAAACATTTTGCAACCTATTCACCTCTCGCCCTCTTTTAGGAACCATTTCATGTCATCCCAGTAATGAATTTTCAACTTGTGAGGAATGAAAATCCCTTCTAGTGAAAGCCTCGTAACCTCCACTATAAGCTCAAGGGTCACCAAAAAAGAAATCCCACCAACAATGATAGCCTTGTCCACCCAAGAGCTAGTGAATTCTAAAGAGATCTTTTGGTTAATACCTTACATCCCTTCCACAAATGAGGAAAATTTGCGTCATTCAAGAATATCACAAACCTCCTTATCTTGCTTCCAACCATCATAGTTAGTAGGTTCATCCTAGACCAAATCTCCTCCCATCGTGAAACTTGCATGTTTTGGAGCAAAGAAACACTAGAAATTGAAATGGCTATCCAAAAACTAGAGCTGTAAGTAATAATTAAAATACATAGAATGATTAGTAGGATTAAGTTTCCATAAATGACGAGTGTGGAAACCATCAAATTGAGTTGATAGTAAATCTAGCTTGATCTCCTTTGGATAGTAATTTGAAATATTAATTCAAGCACCTGACTTGGGATATGGAGGACATTATCCCATTTTACTAAATTTGTAGTAAAAGCTTTAATATTTTTAAGGCATCGATAGCTTTATTTCCACTCCTATACATATGATTCACACTAAAATTCCCAAGGGCAATATGAGATTGTGAGCCAAGGACATGGGGTTCTAAAGAGTCTAGCAGGGAGAGGCAAGCCTAGTCAGCATTAGAACCATGTTCTGTGAGTCCCCTTCAATGATTAATTAGAGAGCGCAACTTGCATACAAATTTAAATTTCATGGAAGGTTTCCAACACCTTAGGAAAAATAGAAGATTGAGCCCCCAATTTAGCCACATAAGCTAGAACTAACTACCCCTTATGGTCACGGATTACCCCACCCCTACCTGGGAAAAAATATTTCTTAGAGTTGAGTCTCATATATATTTCTTTCACTAACCATTTTACAAGAAGTTACTTCAATTTTTTTTTGTTAGTTTGTGATATGCCTAGGGTACTTTTTCAATAAATAAATGTTTGAAGTTGTTTCTATTGTTTATTTTATGATCAAGACCTATAAGAAAATGGATGTAACAAAGAAATCATGAAAATATGCTATGCAACTACATAACTCTATTTGTGAAAGGAGAATGAATATGCTGATGTATAAAGGACCTAAATTTATCTTCAGAGCCACTCACTAGTTTAAAATTGTTGACATGTGGTCTATTAAAATGTCTAGAATGCATGCTCCCTTTCAAGGAGATTTAGAACTACAACAACTTATTTATATTTTTAGGTACCTTGGATCTCCCAATGAAGATGTATGGCCAATAGTGACTAAGTTGAGAGACTTGCGTGCCTATCCTAAATAGAATAATCAAGACTTAATCATAAGTATTCTCAACTTCTAACCAGGTGTTGAGGATGCAGATCCACCAGATGATGCTTTTGTTTATAATTATTTTTTAGAAGATACTAATAATGGATTCATGCTTTGAGCCTTCATAATTGCAGGTTTGTGGCACCAAAGTATGGAGGAACTTCCATCATCTCAAGTTAACTTCTCCCATTGAGATGTTTCTTTGCATGAGAAGCATCTTTTTCTTTCTTACTTACTTTTCATTTTGATGTTGTTGGATTAGATGAATGCATACATATTGTGAAGTTTTTGTTGAAGAAAGGTGAGGGATTTGGTGGAATCAATATAGATTACTTCCTATAGATTTAATGTTCATGTGATTTAGAATTATACCATTATATGGGTCAATATACAAATTGATGGAGCCTTATATGTGTAGAGCTCAATATGGATTATTGTCTAGTAATTCGGTATCTATGATTTAGGTGTATGAGGAGATGTAATTATGAGAACTCGAGAATTTATCTTAGGGATACACCCTTATTAGGGCCATGAGTTATCTTGATGGAGTTCCAGTCGATTCATGATTTTTTCTTCAAAGAAACTTTTTCTAAAGAAATTATAATTATTTAGTTTTATTAACAATTTTTGTTATGTAAACCTTAAAATGGGGTCCCTTGGCATGGAAAATTCTAAGATTCTAGCTATACATTCTTAGAAATGAAATAAAGGGGGGAATGCTATTGTAACACTATTTTTTTTATTTAATTGTTCAATCATTTTGGAAGTGGTTATTCAGTAGGCCATTTGCAATTGTATTATAGTTAAGATAATTGTAATGTCTCTCCTCATATAAATATGCTCCTATATTTCAATAATATGAGTAAATCTTTTACCATCTTCATCAACGATTTGAGATTTTATGGAGATGGTACTCTAGAAAACTCAAGAATATAGCTCAGAGCTACACCATTCCAAGGGTTATGAGATAGTTTTGAATGGAGTTCCATCTGATTCAAGATTTGTTTCTGTAATGAAAAATATTCTGAAGAATGTATTTTTATTTTGTAATCATCTTTTTTCTATTTCAAATATAAATCTTAAGGGTGTTCCTTTGGCAAGGTAAAATTATAGGTTTCAATGATACATTTTTAAGAACAATTTAAGAAGGGGGAATATTCACATAGCATATTCTAGTGTTGTATTACATTGTTTACGACTATTATGTTATTGCAGTCATATAGTTATTAGTTATATTATTAACAGTTCTCCTTTTACTCTTTTTATATATTTTGTATTCATTTAATATATCATAAAGCATTCACCTTTCAAGTTTGCGGTCTTACTATAACCATGGCATGATCATTGATATTTTTCTTTTTCAATCTCATCTCTAGTGAATCATAGTTCTTTCAAGATTTATATTTTAAGTAGTTTTATTGAAAAGAAAATAAAACTTATATTTTTGTGTTAATGAAATTATTTTATTAAGAAAATGGAATATATAAAAATTGACTAAAGGGTAAAAGTACAAATTTATGTCAGCTAAATTATTAGCAAAAGTGAATTTAAATATTTCTAATTAAAACTTATTTTTTGTCAAACAAATGATCTAGTACGATTCATTCTAGCCAAGTTAGATATGTCCACAATTTTTTCAACTAAAATTATTGGCTAAATTCATATGTAACACCACTTTGCTCGACAAATTTACCTAAAAATTAAAATAATTTGAAAAAATTAATGTTTGGACAAATCCTACTTATGTAAATAATTTTTTTTTTTAAATATAAAAATGGCCCTTTATCGATTCATAAGTGTAGATTTCAAAAATATATACATTTTAATAGTTTATTTATTATCTGGGTATGTGCACAATCATGATGGGCCAAAAAGTGGCGATATCTAAGTGATATGATGGGCCATGTGGTTGACGACCTTTTTTTTACCCAAAATTGATCAAACGAAAAAGGATTTTAAAGGACATTCTCAGCTTTCCACCAATATAAATTATGTTTTACTTTTAATTTAATAAATAATTATTATTCATTTTCTATTTGAATTACGACTAAAGTCTTGATTGATAGGTTGATTGAAAAATATCTATAGCTTTCAAATTGTATCACATTTTTTGAGTCCAAAACATGCATCACATTTTATGCTTTGCATACTATAGGATAAAAAAAAAATGATTTTCATGAAGTTTTTACCAAGTTAAGGTGGTTAGACATACGAGTTTTTTATATTTTTTAAAATTTGTAATAAAAAATTCATAATTAATTATATTCTTGGAAAAAAATTATAAAAAAATATGTGTCACATTGGGACATGATTCCCCTACTTATATCTAAAATATTATAAAATAATATATAATTTGATTGTTTTTAGGGTGGTCAGACAGACACCTACTTATGTTTTCCCTGAAATTTAAGTAATACTGCATTGAAATTTCAAATTTTCACCAGATAGATTTTTATTTTTTTTAAATAAACCTAGTAGTTTAGAAACTACATTCAATTTGATACATATTCTTGAAATAATATAGATAACTTATTCATTTTTTTATGTCAAGTTTCCTAACTCTAATTTTCTGAATTTTATTGCCACTTAAGGGCCTGTTTTTTCCATGATGATCCTACACATACCCATTTTTATTTTGTATTTTATTTTTAATAAAAGTATGTTATCAAAAAAAAATATTAGGTTCATTACCATGTCAAGAAAAAAACTAAAACATTAAAAAAATAAAAAAATATGATACGCTAGATAAATGAGTCTCTATCAAGATGGTATAATTTTTTTCTATTTTAGATAAATTTTTAATATGAAATTTGGAATTGAATGGAAATAGTTGTGTTTTTGAAAATAAAGGGGTAAAAACTTTATTTAAAAAAAAAAAGGAGCAGTACAAAAAGTTAACATGTCGTAGCCCCAGAAACCAGAAAACAGAGCCAAACAAAGTAGGAGGAAAGATCTTCCTCCACCATTACCATCTCCATCCTCAATAAGAATCCCCTCTAAGTCATGATGGGGCTCATGAGGAACTTGCCCCCACTCATCAATCTTCCAACCATCTAAATGCTCAAAAGCCCATCAGGCCAAACAATCAACTACATTATTCTACTCCCTCATAATATGGACAAAGGACACCATCTCCATCAAAGAACTAATCTACAATATCTAATGAATCAACATAGCCAAATTCCAATTAACATTATACAATTTCCTTTCATTTAATACATTTACCAAAACTTATGAATTTGATTCATAGATAACCTTGTGCCACCCCAAAGAAAAAGTGCACTCAAAAGCGTATAAGATCACCAAACCTTCCATAGGATTAATGGGTTGCATCCCTTTTATGGATAGAGAATAAGAAAACCATCGATCCCAAAAAATCCCTACCAATCCCATCAATACCAGGAGGCCTAGGATTTCCACTGGAAGAACCATCGGTGTTAATCTTCAAAATGCCAGCTTGAGGGGGCATCCATCTACCCACTCTATGAACTTTTTTCTTGATGTGCCGAACCTTCCCGACACAAGAAAAAGCTAAAGAGAACCCTTGAAACCCCAAATCTATCCACCTTCTCATCATCTCATTTCTCCAAAGGAAACGATACTTCAAACTTAGCATCCACTGTCTCTTGAATCATGCCCAAAATTCTTTTCCATACCTGTTGAATCACCATCTTTTCACCCTGAAATATTTTTTGTTTCTGTTCAACCAAGATCTACCCTAGTATGAAGGTAGGCCCAACATACTACACATCTTGCAAAAAAGGGGCCATAGTAGGAGGTCTACTTAAACTACTCCAAAAATTGACCATTGAAGAAGCATGATCATAGGGGCTATTCCATACTCCCCACCATGAATGTCACAACTACAAGGGAAAGGTACAACAAAAAAATAGATAAGAAGAATCTTCCTCTATCCCCCACATAAAACACAAATAGAAGGGCCCTAAAATCTATGCTTCTGAATATTGTCCTATGTCAAGCTTATGTTCCAAGCCAAAGTCCAAATAAATAAATTACACTTGGGCGAAGAAAATTTGTTCCACACTTTCTTCCATCAAGGCACCTCCACCTCATCTAACCTATGAGATAAAAACTCATGATACCCAGAGGCAACAATTTTGACACCCTTGTGATTAAGAGACCATGATAGAACATATCCATCCTAGAGGGAACAAAAACGCCTAATAGAGAGATACTATGAAGCACCTTGCACTCCACATTCAACCCAACATCAGGCCATTCAACAAGATGCTTCCTTCTTACCAAAATCAACTAATCCAAAACAAATAATACCTTGAATTTACTCACCTATGACCAACCAGCCGCAAGGAACCTCTAGCATAGAGTCATAAAATTAGGGAACTAAGAAAAAATGGAAGGGAAACCATCCCGACAATCAAACCAAAAATGAGTCATCGTCCCCATTTTACAAATCCAAAATAGTCGATCTTTGAGAAGCACCACCCCTTTCTTAGGTGTACCCCAAATCACCGAGCCTCTCCCCTCTAGGGGATATCAAGAAATATCCTATTGTGAGATCCCTAAAAAGTACTTATGAGATAGAATCCTGGCCTAGATCTGATCCTACTCCACACACCATCACCAATACAGTTTAGCATCCAACGCCTCCCTATTCATAGATGACTGCCTTAACCCAAGACTATTAAACTGTCTTGGACTATAAATATTATCCCATTTGACAAGGCTCCACTTGGAAGATAATAAACTATCAGCCCACCAAAATTGTCTGGGTAAAGAATCAAAATCCTTGGAAAAACCCATCGGTGCCACTTGGAGCATACATCTATAAATGGGTAGAGCCTACACCACATACTTGAGAAAATGAACATGACTAGCAAAGAACAACCACCTATTGGTCCAATTATTAACTTTCACCCAAAATTTATCCAAAATATTATGCCAAGAGTCCCTAGGAAGTCTACCAACAAAGATAGGAATACCAAGATATATCAAAGAGAGAGCCCCACTCTAAAATCTCAAAATATGAGAAATCCTCCACTAGATGGGCCCTAGAGTGTTAAAGAAAAATATGGAGGATAGTTTATATTCATTAATCAATTGGCCCAAGGAAACAAGATAAACATCCAACACCTTGTGTAGGTTTGAAGCTTCCCTAATAGTAGCCATGCCTATCATTGTCATGTCATCTAGAAATTGTAAGTGACACTGCGAAGGTAAATCAAATCCTTCTTATCAAACATCCCTGAACTTCAAGAAGAAGAAGAAATAAATAGGGAGAAAGGGGTCTCCTTGATGCAAACCATGAGAGGCACCGAAAAGCTCATAATTCTCTCCATTTATTAACACAAAGAAGGAAACTAATGTAACACAACTCATAACCCATTGAATCCAGTCATTCCCAAAATGGAAAGATCCAAGAACCAACTAAAGGAAGGACCACCAAACTCTATCATAAGCCTTAGCCATGTCCAAATTTATGAACATCACCTTCTCTTTGGAACTAGCCATAGACTGAATGGTTTCCGTCGCAATAACAACCCCATCCAAAATTTTCCAACCCTCCATAAAACCACTTTGTTCCTTTGAGATCAACACTCTGAGCCACTTCTTCAATCTATCAACAATGAATATGGAAATAATTTTTTAAATCAAATTGCAAAGGGAAATAGGCCAAAAATGGCTTGAGTTATCTGCCCCATCACACTTGAGAATGAGAGCAAGGAAAGTAGCATTCAAAGCACGTAACATCTGCTTATTCCTCTCAGACTCCTGGACAACTGCTACTAAATCTAGCTTAATAATATCCCATAATTCTTGAAAGAACTCAATTGAAAAACCATCAGGTCCTTAAGCTTTCCCTCTCTTCATCTAGAACATAGTCTCCTCTAGTTCATCCAAAGAGATTTCCCCCATAAGATGCTCATTCATTTCCCTAGAAACCAAAGAAGGAATACAAGAAAGGACTTGAGCTTCCTCAACTAAACCCCCTTGTGAGTCCTCCCCAAAAAGGGAAACAAAATAATACATGACTTCACTCGATATATCCTGAAAAGAGGACAGTTGTTCACCTCTATCATTCACCAAAACTGATATAGAGTGACATTGTCTCCTAACTTTTATTGAATTAAAGAAGATAGCAGTATTTTTATCTCCTTCCCAAATTCACTCAATCTGAGCCTTTTGTTTGCAAAAAAATCCCCCCCTCAGTTCACATTCCTCCAGTGCTTTCAATGCCTTCGCCTCCTCCTAGAGCAGGTCTTCTATCACCCCTTCCTCCTTGATCAACTGAGTAATACCATCCAACTCAGCTTCAGCATTTTCCTTAGCATTGAAAATATTACCAAAACACTATCGATTCCATCATTTAATCTAGTACTTAGTAAATTGAAGCATCTTGGAAAAATATGCATCTTCGTACCAAACGTAGTTCTACCAAACCTCCACCATTCACTAACATGGTCATGCAAAGAGAGATCACACAACCACATAAGCTGAAACTTGAAAGAAGGAGATCGAGGCACCTGAGTAGAAGAAATTTCAAGCTTAATAGGCCAATGATCCAAGCCCTGCCAATCCAAAATTTCAAATCGAGAAGACCACAAAACACCAAATCAGTAGCAAGAAACTGGGAAACGATCCAACCGTTCCTCAATGCAATTATCCCCAACCCTGTGATTGTTCCAAGTAAACTTGCCATTATTGGGCTTGATGTCAACCAAATTTAAAGTTGAGATGTTATCCCAAAGAAGCAGCACGTAGGGATCCAACCTCCCTAAAATATTTGTGTTTTAATAAACACACATTTTAATATTTATTTAAAAATATATTTATCAAAATTTGAAAAAAATCCATGCACTTAAGTTTCAAGTTATACACACACAAAAATTGATACAAAAAATAAAATTTACTATATTAAGATGGACATCTCATGTAACTTCATTTGTTAGCATTTTATTAACAACTCAATTATAGTGCTAATTTATAAAAATCTATTATCAAATAATTTTTCATTTTATAAAAAAAAAAAAAACTAAAAATTACACTTTTTATTACTTTACATAATTTCAAAATTCAGAACATATATGCCTCAACTTTTTAGTGATTCAAGTTTAAAAATTTGATCAGTGTTTACCATTTATGTTAGGAAATTATGACACAACTTTATACTTTTACTCTAAACTATTTTAATTTTTTAAAACTATAATTAAAAATTTATAAAATGACATTTTATTTTATTTTTTAAAATTTATTTGCATGAGTACGAGCTATGAAAATATTATGCTTTTAAAAAATAATTTCCCTAAAGAAATATTACACATGTATTTAGTGGATACATGTTTGGGATTGTTATGTCTGATATCTAATTTAGGTATATTTAATCCATCTAGACCATACCTTATAGACATGATAAAATTCATAATGCAAAATAAATAGACAAAAGCAATACCCAAAAATGAACACGTATATTTATGTGGAAAACCTAGAAAAATTATACCACTAAAAAACCATGAGCAAATATATTTAGTATTTTATTAATTTAGGAAAATGTGTTGATAACAAAATCATTAAACTGTATAGAAATAATCATTTTGCATAAAATAATAAATTCAAATTGAAGAGTCATTTTCGAGGAAAACAATCCAATAAAGGAAAGTGTTACTCATGCAACTACATTTTGAACATTTTTTTGAAATTACTAAAAATAGTAATTCACAAAAAAAAAAAAATTCCAATGATTTTGTCTCATACAACTTTTTCATCTTAATCTACAACATTAAACAATACCGAATCTCCTAGAGATAATTAGGTTGTTTATGTAGCCATGCTATTTATTTCATCCCAATCTACCTAGGTCATGGCTTCAATTTTTGATGCTAACCCTTTGAGAGGTAGGGCATATCCATCCTTCACCAATAAATCATGAATTTTGGCTTTCATAAAGAAAAATTAGAACCATCAAACTTTTGTACCTCAAAAATGCAAAATTTACATAAAGAAACCTCTCTCTAATACAAATTTTGAGAAAATTCACAGTGCAAAAGAAACAAACAAAATGAATATGCACAAATAAACATAAATTTAATTCGTATTCCAATAATACTTAAAACCAAGCTTTGGATTCTATTCCAAAGTGTTTCCTATTGAAATTTCGTGGTGAAATATTTTTTAAATCTTTGGTCATACTCTATATCTTCTTTAAATTTCTATTGGATCTAACTTAGGCCTATCAAGGATGTGTATTTGTAGATTTACCCAACGTACGATTTTATCATTCCTTAGTCTCAACATTATATAATTACATCTCTTATTCTTCTAGAGTGACAAGCATTTATTTCACTACTGATTTTGTTTGTTTTCTAATGATGGAAAATGTATCCCTCTACATTTTTGCACTTATTTGGGCCCGACTTGTTAAATTAAGCTTAATGTTGCCTCGATTTAGTGTTGCAATGTATTTAACACATTCACATTAGGTCTTGGGCCCTTGTTAACTAAGTGGACCTAATTGTGACTTATTTAAGGCGTTCTAAACTATACCTTTACACTTTCACACTAATCTAGGGTTTTATTAATTAATGGGGATTCTTTATACTTTAATTGTCCTTATTTTGCATCCAAAAGCCTTAATTAATGCATCTTTCTAAGATAAATCCTGGCATTTATTAACATACAATCATAATTCACGTGTTTTTGGATTGTATGGCCCATATTGAGTTATTTGGGACTCATATGCCACCTTGGGCATATGGGTCCCACTTATGTTTCAAGACCCCAATCTAGATTTCACATAAATCTATTACTTTCTTGAAAAATGTGTCCCAAAGCCTAACCTAATGGGACTCATATGTCACTTTTTGCATATGAGTTCCATGTGGCTTAAACCTAAATTAAAATAAAATTATTGGTAGGATTTTATTCTTCTAGGCCTGATTTGAGCTTGTGGTGTTCTAATTTCGGGAAATTTGGCATTAAAAAGTATGAATACAAGGTTATTTCATTCATTTTTCTCCTAGCAAGTTGAATAAGCATCCTTGTATCCAATTTTATTTCACAAGATTATTCAAGATTCTACAAGAGAATTCAAGAGCCTTGAGCTGATTATCAAGCATTTTGGAGCACTATTGAAGTATCAAGAATCATGTCAAATTCATCATGCATCATGGTTTTTTTTTAGCTAAAATTTATGATGTAAGGTTCTATGATTCAAGAAAGATTCAAAGTCCATATTCATTCTATCCATCTTATACATATTTGTGACATCTTATTAGAGGATTTGGTGAGTTGCAACATTATATATTTTTTTATCCATCATTCCTTCTTTCTTTTCATTTCATTTCAATGTTTGATTACCAAAATGAGGTTTGACCAAGGAAAACCCTTGTCTACTAACAAAACAAAAAATTCCCTCTCTTTAGTGTCAATATTGGAAGAGGTTGTCAAGGTTGCAAATTTGTCAAATTTCTCACCTTGTTTAGAAGATCACTAAAAGACATTTATAGAGTAGAATTTGACAATTCATATCAAAAAATTAGGTTGAGAAGACAAAGCAAAGATTGAAGAGAAGATTCAAATATTGATCCTCCAAAAATCTAAGAAGGACTAATACACCACTTCTAGCATATGAGTCCTAGTATAGTAACTTTTCTAGATTTCTTAAGATCTAGACTTGTCATCACTAAATTCTTGTTTCATCCTAGAAACCCTAAACTAGGACTGATATACCAAGCCTGGTGTATGATTCCTTGTGCATTAAATTTAACATTATCAACATTTCAGATTTTTTTCCAAGGTTCTACAGGTTTCTAGTTGCACCTCACTAGTTTCTCAGTTTCTTGTTATGTTTTACATTCATTTCTAGGTTATTTATTCAAGTCTTACATATCATTAAGTTTCATCATTAGGGTTTATATGTTACTTGTCTTTCCAAGCCCTAGCTTGGTGGTGAACCCCTTTGTAGTCTCTAATCATACCCTAGAACACCCTATTACATATTTATTTCTCTCTCATTCTATAATTGGATTGAGATCTCTAAGGTATCCTTGAGTGAAACTTGAAGGAAATAGGTCTAGGTCCTAAACCGCAGAGTTCCATCTCCTAAAAGGTGGGGCTACCTATTTCCGTGATTTTAGGTTTATCCTTTATTCTTCCTTTATTACCTTACTTTGAGTTCTACTATTATACAAATCTATCTCACCTAACCTTTTAATTCAACTATTAAGTCTGATCTTCTTTCTCCTACAATACTAGTTGTTTCATTTAGACCTTAGAAAAATTACTATGTTTATGTAGAGTAGGAAAATTGATCCTAGATACCACTAGATTAACTAGAATTAATTTCTTTTCACTTTGACTCTAGATTTAAATATAAACCAGCAAGGGTTTGATGATTGTCTTTCTACCAAAAGGGGAGAGCTAATCTCCTAGTGTTTGTGTTCTCTTGAATTAAAATATGACTCACTTTACTTGTGTTTCAACAAACCTATTTGACATAAACCACAACACTAAAAATATAATTTATCACATAGATGATAATAGAAATTGATAAAACTTTTCTAGCATATCATATTTTAGCGATGCATGTTACATTGTTTACCTGTGTTGGTTGTACCAGTTTTAATGGTTATGTAGTGTGTCATTGCATTTATAATTTATAAGCATGTATGTAGTTCATCAAACATTTATCAAGTAACATTTATTTTCTTTTAACTTTTTCTTTATATGGTATCAAAGCTTGTTAGAAACCCTATACTTGCACATTTGATTTTGTGGTGCAATATTTAATTTGTGGCATAGAAAATATGATGAAGAAGTGTCAAAGAAAAGTAAAATTCCATAATCCTTTGTCCAAGCCAAGATTAGATTTGGGAAAATCCAAATATTTAGTATCAAAGTATTTTTAGGATAAGGAGGCATGAGAAAAAATGTTGTTTCATCATCAAGAAAGAATCTTTTGAGAAGATATTAGTGTGTGAAACTCCTTTTGAAAGTGTTACAAAGTGTGTGGTGTTGTGAAGAATATTTCAAGAAGATATTTATGTGTCAAACTCCTTTTCAACTACCATAGTCCTCTACCACACTAAAGAGGAATTCTCTAGTGGGTGAACAAATTAATGATCCTTTCTAAATGGATGAGAGAAGGAGAATAATATTATTGATTAGTAATAAACCTATTGTTTTGACCACCAATATGTGAGAATAGAACATGTGTGTAGACACCGAAAACTGGTCTAGGCCTACGAGTACCACTTTCGACATTAGTTTCTAATGTCCTTGGTCATGATTAAATAATGTTAATTATTTAATTACTTTCTAAACACATATTTCTTCTATTAATTAAATAACCTTTTAATTATTTGATTAATTCATTATGAACTTTATTCAACTCTGATTAATTAAATAAATCATATTTATTTAATTATGTCGCTAACTAATTAATTCTCTTTCTTAATTAAATAATTTATTATTTAATTTACCTCTTATCATATTTTCAACTATAATTAAATATTCATTTCAAATTATATAGTTATTCAATTAACCTTATCAATAAATTAAATAAATTATTATTTATTTAATTAAATCATTTCAATTTTTGAATGTTGAATTAAATTAAAATTTAATTCATAATTAATTGTTTTTGTCACATTCTTCTATCGTCTAGTTATCTAATTATTCACTCACCATCTGACTCGAGATCTATTTAAATCCATCACTTATCTCTGGATTCAATATCTGATCGTCTCTGCGAAAGGACTCTCTGTCACAACCAGTCAGTTAACTAGTTCTAACTCATATGCATGAACATATTTATTAATTGAATATATTTATTTAATTAATTAATTCATGTGTGCATTCGAACAAATTATTCTTCAAGTTCTAACTTTATAATTTTCATTCAAAGTCTAATTCTTCTATTTTCAAAGACTTTCAACCGAATATTAAATCATTTATTTAATCTTGAACTCGTGTTCTTTCTATTTTCGAACAGTCTTAACACCAAATTCAATTATTATTCTAATTTAATCTTTATCCTGCAGAATTTCCTAACTCACATTCTAACTGACACATAACTCACATCGCATGGCATTCATCAATCTCGATCATTGATCTCTCTTTTGTATCTGAGTCGATCGTTCAAAAAGCCAATTTCTATAAATTGACCTCTCATTGCCATTATTGCTCTCTCCCGAAATCAATACTTTTTATAACTTATAATCTTCAATATTTTTCTTAGACAATACATCCAGTCTATGCTTTCATACATATAGAAAATCTTAGGGCAAGAATACAATACGGAAAAATGGAGAAGGACAATCAAGATAATTTAAAGAGGTGAACTGATATTCGGTGAGACTATTCTATGTTATTGTTTTGTTATTTTAGTTCACTTGATTTGTTCTTAGTTGTTTGATTTAGATTTATGCATGTTAGATTAGATTTAACCATCTTACTGTGCAACATCCATTTTATCTATGTTACATTTGGTGAACCCGACGTGAAGCACACTTCAAACTTCACAACTCCTTTCCACTTTTCCATTTTTTATTTTGCAGGTATCATACAACAAACTACATCTGACTGACGAAACAATGCATCTGAGTTTGTGAACTATATATGAAAAATCCTATGATGCATCTGAGACATTCTACAACACATCTGACTGTCAACATCATGAAACATCTGTGAGTTGAAACGACGCATCTGCTTGGTAAAAAACTTTTAATTTTTTTCTAACTTCCATATTTTTGCATTTTTTACTTTTCTTTTTTTCATTTTATTTTTTATTTTCACTAATGTTTTGTTTGTAGGACGAAGCGTAGAATATTTTGAAAACCCAAAACATCTTCTTTTCTATAGGATGAAAGTCGAAGACACCAATAAACTACTAATCAATTGCATGCAGGCCCTGTTGACGAAGGCTTTAAATTTTTTTTAAAATAACTTTTGTGTTTGGTAGATTAAAAAATTGTCATTTGGCTTAAAATTTACCATTGTTTGCTTTGTTTGGTGCGAAAGCACATTTTGTAAACCCTTTATGATTTGGTATATCGAAGTATCCTCTCCCCTTGTGCATTCATGCGATCTTGGGTGTAAGAGAAATGGTTACTGACTCTAGAACTTGGTCCTGTCTTGGTGGTAAAAATTACTCACCCCAAGATGACTTATATTGGTAGCACGCTAGATGCCAAGCAACTTCCAGCCGGTATATAACAGTGGATTTTTGGGGGAAACCCCAGAAATCACACTCACTATTCTGACAAGAAGGGAAGAAATGGTCTCTCGTCATATTGGATGGTGCCTCATGAATGAAATTCCCTTACTAAAAACCTTGTTGTAGGTTTTGCCAAAGTCCTATCTATTTTCTGGTGTAGCAGGTCGGACCTGTGAAGTCGTCTTACATTCTTATGGTTCATGTGTTGAGATGAGATGTATGCCATGGGAGTTTCATGGGTATAGTAGCTTGGTTACCCCATATAAGTGAGTGTCATGGAGGGGAGCCAGTGGGGTCAAGCTACTATTCATCCACCTTGAATATGCGTAGCTAGATTAATCAAAGTAAGAACTCAATAAATACTCTCCAACACAGCCTAGGTTGTAATTTTCTTCTAGTTTTAACAGATTCAACACATCAAACTAAAAACACTTTGTATTTTGTGATTTATTTTGTTGTATTCATCAAAAACTTGATCATCAAACTATGTGAGTCTTAACATTGTCATCAGGAAACTGCAACTGTAATCTGAGTCGCATCTTCCATAAAGTAAACCACATCTTTTAGAAAGTCTAAATTGTCTATCAACATCCAAAACCTAGTTTGGTAAGTTCACCACATCTAAAAACTGAAATGCATCTGTCAAAAATAGCAACGCATCTAAAAATTTAACCACAATTGACTGTCAACAGAAAATTTCAAAAAATTGCAAACTCAGTCTGAAAACAAAACTATCTTTTTCACTTCTATTTCTTACGATTAACATTGGATAGAAACTAGAAAAAAATTTTCTCAAAAACCTTGCATTATTAGGTTTCATATACTTCTTAGCACTAGTCATCCTAAGTTGCACACATTTAGATACTTCCTAGGAAGTTGCATATCATAGAATAGAATAACTTTCCACGTCATGGGATACGTTCATGCTCTGATTTGTCATTATCATTGAACCTAGTCAGTATTATCCTATTAGTGAATCTTTCCAGCTCAACAGTCTAGTTTGGGAAATTCACCTTGTTAGTTTTCTTTGTCCCACAATCAGGTTCCTTGGTAAGGTTAGATCATTGCTTGGATTTATTCCATAGGTTGTAGGTTATACCCATCTTAGAATCATTTACCATCATAGTCTACTCAAAATTTTGCATATTTTCTATCCTAGCATACGTCATCTTAGTATACACCATTTTAGAAATCTTTAGCAACATCCTTTATTTTTCAGAAAATCTAAAAAATATAGAAATAGGACATATCAATTTTTTTAGACATAGTTTGTATTACCTCATTTTGAGAAACTTTTCATAGTTGAAACAAGGTCTAAGAAGAAACATAGAGCAATGTTGGACCCTAACAATTTTTCAATCCTTTCAGAAACCAACCATTAGGGAAAGAGATACCACACAAAAATTTGCTTGAAAAAAATATCACTAGAGATACACATGGAAAAATTTACGTTGAAGACATAGACGCAGCCGTACATGATTCCGAGTTTTCATCCTTTATGGATGAGTGTTTGGAAAATGATCCCCAATGATATCTAGAATTTTTTCTAGTAGAAGGTACCACAGTACCACCAGGATTTGATGTTCACACTTTGAAAACAACATCTACTCAACCAATGCAAACCATGACGTCAAGTGTTTATATTCCTCAAATTACCATGACAATACCAATTGGAATACCTACTCAAACATCATCAATTGTAACCACAATCCCTTTTAACATAACATAAGGTTTACAATTTACTGCGGGAGCAACTTCATCAAACCCCTCTGGCACAAACACTACTGGTAAGAGATCCAAAGTTTGCACGAATATTCCTATACCAAATCAAAACATTCAGACAACAAATATTCCTATACCAAATCAGAACATTGAGATAGGAAATATTCCTATACAGAATCAGAACATTCAAACATGATATATACCCTCGCCAAATCATAATCTGTCATAGAACATAGCATTTCAAAACACCTACATTGATCCTAACAAAAAAAACAACATGTCCTTGACACTAGTAGATGTTCTCCAAAATCAAATGAAAATTTTTCAACAATATATGGACAACATGTGTATGTCAGGCAAACGAACTATCTCAACGCAAGATTTATGGCCATGTCCTTTTGACAAGGCGCTATACATGACACCCTTCCCACATGAATACATTATCCAAATTTTCCTAAGTATAATGGGAGAAGGAATCCTTTAGAACACATTAGATAATTCTCTACAACATGCATGGACATATCATATGACCCCACATACTTGATGAGACTATTTCTATGAACCCTTGTCAAGATAGCACTGGAATGGTTCTCTAAACAACCATATGGCAGATGATCATGGAGTGAATTAGCTGAGAATTTTGTCGAACACTTTTCCTTTAACATAGACAGTGAAATAACCATAGCTACCTTGTGTCACACCATGCAAGAAGAAGGAAAAACTTTCACCACATTCTTCCAAAGTTGGAGAATTTTAGCTAGTAGATGTCGAGTTGAAATACTAGAAAAAAAAAATTCACAATATTCCTTGAAAATATTAATCCAAAACTAAGAAGTGACTTAAGGGTACATTGTTGTAACTCATTCCTAGAATTGGTACAAAAGGGAATCATCCTTGAAAAAGGCCTTATTGACAAAGGATAAATTAAAGAACCAGGCAAAAATTGAGTTGCTCAATATCCAAATGCTCCCAATGATAGAAATAACTTCTAGTCTAGAAAAAAAAATGTTACCAATGATGGTATTGTTGATGCTAAGACCATACATGTGGGACCAGTCATCACACTTAGAGGTTGCAACCCCAATCAATACATGACAAGTAATCCAAATGAAACAAAAAATTTTGTCCAAAATTCACAACAACAACGACCACACAGGAGATTTCCTAAACGTGAATTTACCCCTTTCGGGCAACCAATCGATGTTAGGAATAAGGTGTCTCAACCTTGGATAATTCCTATTCTTATTATTTGTTTTGTAAAATGTATTTCTTGCAAATAATGTAATTAAGTGTGAGTGTACATGTCTAGTTAGCATGTTGATGTGTTACTCCACTTGATGTGTCAGCATCTTGAATTGTGTGTAAGGAGATCATGGCTGAAACGGTTATGACGGATTCCTATGACACGTAAGAGCTATGTCTGGAAGATTCAATGACGGGTGAAGACATGTGGCAACTAATAAAGTTGAGTGTTGTACACTCTTCCATGATAGTGGGGTTCGGGGCATCACCTCGAAAAAAAATTTTGGGTTCCTATTTTCTCGGAGAATGGTAAAACCCTAATACAGTTATCTGCGGAAGTTGCCCTAAAAAGGGAAGCGCATGATATAAGCATTTTTTAGGGTTGCGAAGAAGTGGGATGTGAGTGTATTGTTGGAATGTTTTGATGTTGCCACATTTTGTCTTCAAGTGTTGAAAATCTCTTGAAAGAACTTGCATTGCAAGTGTGTTGTAACTATTGTGTTGAAGATAATACATTGTGCAGGTTTTGGAGTGCTGGGGTTTTTTACCGAAAGGTTTTCCCTAGGGTAAATCATTGTGTCATTCTTTATTTTCTGTATGTATGGTATATTGCTGTAATATATTTGTTAAGTAGATTAATGAATCTGAAATTTTAAGGGTTTAAAACGAATTTGCACCATACTTTCCTTAAGAGATTAGTGTAGGAAGCTGTTTCCGCACCTGAGTTTCCTTACAATCGAGACAATTTTCAAAGAACTGATCAAACATGATCTCCTAGAACCATTGGAACCAAGACACTATGATCCTAGATAGTTTAAACCCTCATGGTGGGATGATAATGCCTATTGTGAATACCATCGAACAAAATGACATAACCTACAATAATGTCGACAACTGAAGAATATCATACAAGACTTTGTTGAAGATGGATCCATAGAGGTCAATGGGTAGAAACATACCAAGAACAGTGATCATAAGGTCTTCACATATCCATTACATGATCATGGGAAAGGAAAGGCCTCTAGTTTGGGAGCTAATATTAGTACCTCAGCCAATTATAATAGTGCTAAGTACGATTATAAACCAGGTATGATCATAAATCACCTTTGAGCTGCAAATGAAAATTTCCATACCATCGCCATTAAGAAGCTTCCTAAATGTGTTGTAAATACACACAAAACTAAGATAACTATTCCAGGTCCTTCTTCTAAGCCACCTACATAGTCCTCCAAGTCTAAGTACAATTTTCTTGATCAATTCAGCAAGACTCCACAACATATATCCATTTTGGAATTGTTGACTTTATCACCTGATCATTGAGCCATTCTCAACAAAGCGTTACAGAGAACAATTGTCCCTACCAACTTAGATGTCAATCATTTCAAAGAAATGGTAGGATACTTAACCAAATCCCATCATTGGTAGATAAAGGAGAAGGTTTGAACCTATGTACCCTAAAATTGTTTTTAAGGCATTAGGATTCTTAGAAGCATGCATAGACACCTCTAAGATTATAGTCATCAAGGCTTATGATGATGAGGAAAGATCATCTAAAGGAGTTGTCACACTCCCTAACAGAATTGGCCTGGTAGTTATGAACACCAGCTTCCAAGTCTTGGATCTCACCCTTCCATATAACTTGTTGTTAGGTAGACCTTGGATACATCCAATGAAAGTCGTACCTTCCACATATCACCAGTGTCTTAAATTCCCGTATAATGGCACTGAGATCACGATTGATGGTGATCCAAATCCTTTTCAATATTGTACAAGCCTAAGGGAAATTCCACAATGACAAGTGCTAGTTAATAAAGAAACTTCATCATTTACTTTATACCTATGCGTTGATCCATCACATCTTACCAAGTCCATTTCATTCAAACTACCATCATCCACTCCTAAGGTCGAGATCCAAGACAAGGGTTGTGGAGAATATCACATGAAGGCATCCTATTGTGTCAGTCATCTAGTTCCACCTAAGGCATATGGTATAACCATGGTAGATAGGAGACAATTTGTAGTCACATTTCATGTTCCTCCTACAATGACATTGACAAAATGGGGAGAGTTAAGTGAAGAAGTTGTGGACCAAGATGATATTACCTCCTAGTTGTACCAGGAAGACAATGAATACCCCTCACCATCTATTCAAATAGCTAAGGATTAATATGGAAAAGGCTTTAAGATAATGCAAAGTAAAGGATATGATGGACATAGTGGGTTAGGACATCAAAATGGAAGGATGGAACTAATCATTGTCTCACCATGACCGAAAGGCCTAGGGCTAGGGTATCAATTGCTTAGAATTGGTTTTCCTTGTACTTCATCACCATTTCAAGAGAAAGTGAGTGCTTATGAAGACATCGAGATATCTCACGAACCACTTGCCCTAGTTTATGATGAATCCCTTGATTCAAGCGACTATGAATGGGATTCCCTTTCCACTACTAGCACCATGAACCTAGATAATCTATTTGGAGAACTCGACCAAATGATAGAACCTATACCAAATCCATCTAGCCCTTGTAATAAAAAACCCTTGACCAAAGAAGAATGGCTTAGGAATTATTATTGGGAAACCCTTGATCATGCATTTGGGGCACCTGATGAACCATCTTATAATGACCTAGCCGTTACAATAGTCCCACATCAGAGTTTACCTACCAAAAGGAAAAAGAACAAGAAGGAGTTAGTCCAAAACTTCAGTGACCATTTCAACCACTCTATATTCACCTTGTTAGCTTCCACCTTTGATAACTCTAATGATGACATGCCCCTCATATATCCCAAACTTATTGACTGGGATCAACAAGGTAGACCCATCTTAGACATATTTGAGAACAAAGAAGAAATAGTTGAGTTCATGGGACTTCGAGAAGGCATACCAAGAGTGGATCATAAAGCTGGCTTTACCACAGACTTGGATGAAAAAGAATATTTTGGGGAGTCTATTTACACCTCTAGTCACAAAAATAAAAATGAGCAAAATGACGAGTCCCTAGGTGAAAATCGAAAGGTGCCTTTGGATGAAGAAATAGTAAAACTAAAGGACAGATTTGAGGGCGAAAACCTCTTTGAGGCACCCAAGGATGGAGGTTTGAATATTCCCCCAGTTGCTCAGGAAAAGTCATTGATGTTAGTAGAGGATTCTGTTGAAGTCAACATAAACACAGAAGAAAACCCTTGGGTAATATACTTTGTAGCCTCTTTAACAGAGACAAAACAACAAGAGTTTCAGGACTTCTTTACAAAGAGATAGATAAACTTTGCATGGTCATATGCTGACATGCCTGGGGTGGATCTAGACCTTATATTGCATCATCTACCATTGCAACTAGGTATTAAGCCCAGCAAATAGAAGTTAAGGAAAATGCATCCACAAATTTCTCTACTGGTCAAAGCAAAACTTAAGAAACTATTGGATGTTGGATTCATAAGATCCATAGACTATGCAGACTGGATTTCAAATCTTGTGCCAGTGTCTAGACCAACTGGGGGCATCTGCATTTGTACAGACTTTAGAGATATCAACAAGGCATGTCCTAAGGATGACTTCCCTTTGACGAACATTGACATGATAGTAGACCTTACAGCAGGATACAATATGCTATCCCTCATGGATGTTTTCTCTAGGTATAACCAAATAAAAATCATAGCTGAAGACCAGCACAATACAACTTTCACATGTTCGTGGGGAACATACTGCTCGAATGTTATGCCTTTTGGGCTTAAGAATGCAAGAGCTACTTATCAACGTGCAATGATGACTATTTTCCATGAATTTGTACATACTCTCATGGAAGATTATTTTGATGATATTATAGCTAAATCAGTAACAATGGAAGATCATTTGAAGGTTCTAGACAAGATATTCCAGAGGCTAGAAAATTACAACGTCAGACTAAATCCAAAGAAATGTGTCTTTGGAGTGAAATCAGGGAAACTTCTAGGATATATCATTTCTAGAAGAGGCATTGAAGTAGATCCAGAGAAGGTAAAAGCTATTATAGAAATTCCTCCTCCAGTCAACATTGATCAACTAAGAACACTATAGGGAAGATTACAATCCATCAGGCGTTTCATAGTACAACTAGCAGACAAAATACATCCATTCAAACATTTTCTCAAGAAAGGAGTACCATTTTTCTGGGCACCTAAATGTCAGGAAGCTTTCCAATAGATCAAGATTATCTACTTTCTCCACCCATGTTAATGCCACCTAGAGATGGTAGACCTTTGATACTATACATTTCAACAACTCAATCAACATTAGGAGCCCTTCTCACACAAAATGATGATCAAGGTCATGAAAGGGCAGTGTACTACATCAGTTGTACCTTGGCGGGATATGAATTAAATTATAGTAACATAGAACATGCCTGAATTGCGGTAGTCTTTTCTAAAAGGCTTTGGCACTATATGCTAAACCGCCAAACCATGTTGGTCGCAAAGATTGATCCCCTCAAATATCTCCTAAGTAAAGCAGCATTAATAGGCCGATTAGCTAAATGGGTGATGATACTTAGTGAATATGACATCCAATATGTGGAGAGGAAAGCTATAAAAAGACAAGTAATTGTAGATCAGTTAACAGATGTACCCATGAAGGAAGACCATCCTTTAGTGGCATATTTTCCTAATGAATTTATCTTCAAAGTTGACACTAGAACCAAATGGAAATTATACTTTGATGGGTCACATACTAATCGTGGTTCTAGAGCAGGAATACTATTTGTTACACCTCAAAGCGATACTATTCCCAAATCATTCAGAATTGCTTTCCCTTGTACCAACAACATAGCAGAGTATGAAGCCTTAGTGACAGGACTAAGAATTATAGCCCAATGGAAAATCAAGAGTCTACATATTTATGGGGATTCTCAGCTAGTATTCTAGCAAGTAAATGATGATTATGAAACTAAAGATGAGAAAATTGCCCCCTACAAACACACGGCCAATAGTTTCAAGAAATACTTTGATGACATCACCTTTGAACAAATACCATAAATTCAAAACAGGGCAGTAGATGTTATGGCAACCATGGGTTCCTTATTGGATATTTCAAGCAACGTGCCTAAGTTCAAGTTTTTGGTTAAATAGTTGTTGCTCCCTACCTATTATGTCCCTGATTCTATGATGGTGTGTATGATTGCTGACCCTACTTCCCCTTGGTACAAATATGTATTCGACTATCTAAATGACCAAACCTTATCACTAGACCTATCAAACAACCAACATAGAACCTTTATCCATAAGTCAGCTCAACACACCATCATCGGAGATACCCTGTATAGACGTACCTTAGATAACACCCTAATGAGATGTCTCGATGCTGAAGAAGCACAAACAACCTTATGAGTAGTACACAAGGGTATATGTGGATCCCATTCTAGTGTTCCTACTTTATCCCATAAGATTATGACATTAGGTTATTATTGGCCTACAATGGAAAAGGACTCGTATATCTTTGTAAAGAAATTTTGACAGTGTTAGATACACAGAGATTTGATATTAGCACCAACATAGGAGCTTCATCTAATTACTTCACCATGGCCCTTTGCCCAATGGGGACTTGACCTCATAGGAAAGATACACCCTCCATCATCCAATGGCCATAAATTCATCATAACTGCCACTGAATACTTCACCAAATGGATTGAAGCTATTCCCATGACCTACATCACCAACACACAGATATCCAAGTTTATCCTAAACTATATCATTTGTTGGTATGGTTTACCCCAATCCATTATCACAGACAATGGTTTTCCATTCAAAAACCAAGAAGTCTACCATCTATGTGAAGAATTCTATATCAAACATCATTTTTCCACTCCATATTACCCACAAGGTAATGGCCAAGCCGAGGCATCTAATAAAACCATTGTCAAAATCCTAAAGTTTACTATCAATGATGCTGGTCGTGACTAGCACCTACAGTTTAATCCTGCCTTATGGGCTTACCGGACAAGCATTTGTACTCCCACTGGCTCCACTCCATACTCCCTAATATTTAGATTTGAAGCTATCTTACCTATTGAGGTTGAAATTCCTTCCCTAAGGGTATCCTTGAAAGGTGATATTGACGATGAAGAATACCATGTATCCAGATTACTAGATTTATAATTATTGGATGAATGAAGATAGAAAGCACTAGATTATTTGCAAGCATATCAGAATAATCTTTGTCATAGCTATAATAGGAAAGTTATAAATTGACACTTTGACATTGGTGACCTAGTCTTAATGGAGAACCCCAAGAATCAAGTTGAACGAGAAAAGCCAAGTAAGTTTGAACCTAACTTGTTAGGGCCCTATGTTGTCGAATAGGCATTTGGATCAGGAGTGTACCAACTCTCTACCCCTGAAGGAGAACCACTTTTGTCACCAATCAATAGCCTTCATCTGAAGAGGTTCTATGTGTAGCTTCTGAGAGTCTTTGTCTTAATCAAAAATATACAAAAAAAAATGGAAAAAAAAAATGGTTACCTTGATGAAAACGGCAAATAGGGATCTTTGTAACACCAAAAAAAAAAAGAAAATAAAAAAAATAGTAAAGAGAAATAATCTTTCCAATAGTGAAAACCACTTTGGTGGCGCTATGGATAAGTACAATGGTGAAAACCTGGCAAACAGGCGCCATGTGTAATCAACTTCGCTCCTTTGTCTACCATCATTCCAATCAGACTTTTCACTTTCACTCATAATAAATGGTTGTCTTATCCATTGTTTGGAACGATTGACATCAGGTACACTCCATCACATTCCCCACTCCATGATGTATTTCTTATTCCCGACTGGGGAAAAATCCTCATTCTATGTCATGAGGACCTTGTACATAGCATTACACCATCGGAGAATGTCCTAAAAAATTCAAAAACATTAGAAAACCCAAAAGACAAAAAATTCAAAACATGTCAGAAAATCCTAAAAATAGAGTCAGCTATGTTAAGTCAGTCGTAGACATAGACGAACTGTGTTGCCTCTACGACTAGACGTAGGCAAGGCCATCAGTCGATGTGCCCCCCAGGCATTAGGTCTATTTGTCTAGGTTTTTCATGTCTCACACTCATTAAAATCATGACTCTTTGTACATTCAAATTCATTGGTCGTGTTGAACTACGAGGTATCTACATGTACAACGTATCAAGGGTATCAATCGATGAGCCCTCGAGACCACACTAGGTCAGTCCATTAGGGTTTATCACATTCATTATCACACATGTTGCATATCATCAACTTAGGTACATATCTTCAGTCAATTATGTAAGTTAAAGATTGGTCGAACTACGAGGTCTCTACGTGTACAATATAGGTAATGCTATCAATCGATGAGCCCCTGAGGCTACATTAGGTCAGTCCTTTAGGGTATATCATCTTGTTATATCTCAAAAATGCAGGTTTGAACCACGAGAGGTTTCTAAGCTCTCACAACGCTATTGGCCAACTAACAAGGCCAACTAGTATAGTTGAACCTTCTACTCTTAAGGCTCTACTAAACCTAGGCGGGTGTACCTATATGAATGCTGCAGATTTTAAACTATGTTTCCTACTTGACTAAACTATCCACTATGGAATTTGATAGTGGAGAGATATGGTCTTAATTTGGTATAAACTGTATAAGCAATATCCTAAATTTGGTATAAATTGTATATGCAATATCAAGGTAAGAATTAATATGTTTAATTAAAAGATGTAAATAAAATAGATGAAACCTAAAAGGATAAATAAGACCAGTGCCTTGTTAGGTAAAATGGAGTCAAGTGAAAGCTTTAGATGAATGACTTCTATCTGGAAGAGACTATAATTATTTGGCATATGAATATTAGTTTATAACTTGTATAAAAATGCAAGAATATAATTACCAAGCTCTTCTTAGTGATCCAAATGATACTTTCCAGATTACTGTGAATGACTTGAAGGATTTAATCTTTACTTGAAAGAACCAACCAATCAAACCACACAAATACAACAAATGTGTATTGATAAACTGAGAATATACTTGATATGTCAATTTAAATAACAAATAAATATCAACCTTGGAGACAACTTGATAATATTTTCAATTAATTTAACAAATAATTGATACCAGAAGGGCGCCACAAAATCAGTGTTCTTTCATTGATCCCTCAAAACTTCATACATGCATCATGGTCCTTTGAAGCATTCTGAAAAAATTGTATTTCTTACTATTTGCTTTCTATCTATATTATTTTTATTCTTTGGGTTACAAAAACAGATATTTATATACATCAACTACATGAAAAGATGCATCTTTTTAGAAATGTCTTAAATATGAAATATTACTAACAAACTAATATTGACTAAGCTTTGTTAAGCCATAAATGAACCCTTGACATATGATCTATGTAGTCTCGGGGCTCATGAGTATCCACATCTCCTAGTGCATTGTGGATCATGATCTCCATCACCACCATGCGTTCATTTTTCTCACACGCTTCATCCAACGTTGCATCTTTCAAAGTGATTGTTTTTAAAATCTCCTGGAGTATTAATTCACTTTCATTCTTCCATGTGGCCATTTCTTTCAGCTTACCTCCATCATGAAAGAACGTAGTAAATCCATTCTCAACGGCCTCCATCAAATTCTTGTGCATCCTCTTGTAACTCCTCAAAGAAACTTCTATGCTTGTCCATAACACGATTAGCATCCTCAATTGTTGCATCATCAGAAGTATCTCATTGTTTTATTTCCTCAAGATTCTCTTGGATTCTACCATCCACTCTTTTATGTTCTTTTATTGCATCAGAATACTATGAGTACTTTCCGAAAAGTTTATTCAACCAAGCGGTTAAAATGGCTCGCCTCTTTTTGATTACTGTTGTAAGTGTGTCCATATTTCTGAATTCACTCTCAAGCTCTTCACTTACAATTTTCTCATTGCACATCCCTTCTAATTTGAAAACCTCACTTATTGCATTCTTAGACACATGTATTAATGGATTCCCATATAGATCACATATGGCCCTATGTTTTGGATTATAATGACTGGCCAGCATTTTCACCAATTTGACATTAACAAAGACATTAGGGAAAACCAGTTTACCTAAATTGAGCCTCCAAGAGTTACATACTGGCTAAAAATGATTCCTTTGGTAGTAATGGAAACTGAATAGTTCATAGCCTCTGATTAGGGTCCAAATATCTTCAATGAACTTACATTTAGCATCTAATTTATCCACTTCAGCCCTAAGTTGTACAGAGCATCTGGCTTTAGGTCCAGAATTGGGTAGATGGTCTATGAGATCCTGGTTGAATTTTTGCTTGGTGCCCTCCAACTGACTTTCTATTTTCTTCTTTTTTCCTTTTGATTGACTACTCTCCCCATGTTTTCTACCTTTCGATTTCTCTGGACCAGTGCTTTCCATTTTATGAAAATTACAATTTGAATGAACACACCAATCCTCTGCTCGTTCTTCTCCTCTTCCTTGCTATCAATTCCACAAAAGAATTAATTTAATTGAATTCACCTAGATTCGCAAAATCTTTTATGTTTTCATGGCGCCATTAATGTCTTGGCTGTGACACGAATGAAGTAGGCTCTTTGAAATTCTCATTGTCACATCACACAACATATCGACAAGATATTTTAAATCTGTGGCCAATCCTTCCATTCAACGTTCACATATCTGCTAAGACATCTTGCAACTCCTTTGACATCACAAGTCTCCCCGACAGTTTCACTTTTTCTTTTTTTAATATCTCCATGACTCCCACCAAAGAAAACCCATCGCCATGACTTAACAAATCAGGCCAACATTTCTCTGCCTTATCTTGAAGGTTCCTTGTCTCACCGAGATATTCCCTTTTATCAACTCAGATCATCGAGATAAAGCAATTGTCCAACCAATAGAATAACACTTGTTGTGACCTTCCTTAGATCTCCCCACTGAGGTTTATTTTATCGATAGATCCTCTTTTCAGTGAGACCACGCCTATTGTTCTCCCAAAATTCTAGCTCAATGCACGTTGTCATGCACCACCTTGTCAGTATAACATAGGGCATCGGTAAGACTCCCTAAACTCCTCTCGGCATCATTTGTCTCACCAAACAAGTCTTTCTTTGCTTTATCGGTGAGACCGGTAAAGGTCTTGGGTTGTCTTTTGGAATCTCACTCTGATGAATCCAGTCTAGCCAATACATATTTCTTTGCTACAAGTGGTGGGATAAATATAATTTTGATATGACCTCACACCGTCACACCGACAGTCATTGTCCTGCCGATAGAAACCGTGAACCCCTGTCATCCTAACATATGTCCTCATCGACGTGACATAACCCATTTCTTGCCAATATATTGGAGGAAATGTGCATCAGTATCAGTGAGACCTGCATCATCTTATGCCGATATGTTCCATATATCAAAAAAATTAGCTTTAGACAAAATTTATGTGATTATATGATAAAATTTATCTAGACCTTGGTGAGTATGCTATATGAAGACAATTTTAGGACTCCTAGGGACACTAATGAGCATGAATGGCAATTGATATTTTTTCAAACTTTAATAATTACAATAGTGGCTCCATCTGGGAATGAATGATTGTTAGATCATTGCAAGGATCCAGATCTCCAGGTAGCCAGACCAACCTTTATGGATGAAAGCAAGTGGAGATGAACATGATCCTAAACTACTGTACATGGAGAAAAATTTTAAATAAAGGAATCCCAAGATTGTCCATCTACTAGCAATTCATGTACCTTTCATTTCCTATACTACTATGCATGGATAATTTATGAAAGGTTTTGTTAAGATTTGTCCATGCATTAGAAACCCTTGATCCTCTGTAATTTTCAAGGAAAGAAGTTCTTTAGAAATTTCCCATGTACAGGAAACTCCTGTTCTTCACCACTCATATTTTGAAAATAATATGAATCCTCTCCTCATTTACCAACAATGAAAAAAGGTCCCAACCATGAAGCTTCAAATTTCCCATGTTTTCCTTTCTCTTGGCACCTGGCGTTCCACATCAATACCTGGTCATTTTCTTCCAATTTTCTATTTTTTGCCTTTTTATCAAAAAATACTTCATTTCCATTTGTAAATTCATGTTTTGGTTTTGAGCTAGTCTTCTCATCTCCTCAAGCTCTGTTAATTGTTCCATTCTCTCTTCCATCGGTTCAGGAACCTTTATGTCTTCTTGAAGGATAAATTTGTAAACTGGCAACAAATTTTGTAAAGGCATTCTGGCTTGTGTTCCATATACTAGTTCATATGGGGATTTTCCAATTTCCTTTTTGACAGTGATCCTATCAGCCCATACAACCAATTTTAATTTTGAATCCCATATCTTTTGGTTTCCACCTAGCATTCTCCTTATGATTTTTAGAAGACTTTTGTTACTGGACTCTGCCTGTCCATTAGCTTGTGGATGGTAAGGGGCAGAATAAGAGATAGGAATACCATGCGTACTGCAAAAAGTCTTAAACTCATTTGATCTAAAACACATCCCATTGTCTATGATTAATCTCAATGGTGTACCAAACCTAGTAATGATATTATCCATCTAAAAATTGATCACAACTTTACTTGTCGCTTGTTTCGTTGGGATTGCTTCTACCCATTTGGTGAAGTAATCAATGACTACCAGTATCCATCTATGTCCTCCACTCGATCTCTCTTGTATCTCCCCAATAAAATCAATCCCCCATTAATGAGAAGGGGCTTCAATCTACATAGGTCTAAGTGGTAAAGCTCCCTAATATTTCATTTTGCCTGAAATTTTTTGACATGCTTCACATTTTCTTAGATATGAAAAAGAATCTTAAAAAACTTTTGGCCAATAATAACCTACCTTGAGAATTTTATGTGCAGTTGTCTTTGCAGAACAATGGCCTCCACAGACCCCTTCATGCATTTCTTTCAAAACATGATTAGCTTGTGACTCATCTAAGCATAACAACAATATTCCATCCTTATTCTTCCAAAATAAATCACCTTCTAGGAATACATATTTAGATGCTTGTAGTTTCACGGTTCTTTTCTGGTTATCATTAAATCCTTAAGGGCACTTCGTGTTTTTGAGGTAATACATGATGTCTGTATACCAAGGTGTATGCTCAATACTTGCAATTGTGTTTCCTTCATCTTCCACATTACAAATTTGATTTGCCTCAATATTTTCTTCTGCCATTAATTTTGCCAATCCTTGGCCTCTTATCAATTTAGTAATTTGTATTTCCATATCAAATTCCTGGATTTTATTAATCCACTTGCATCTCTTCCCTTTTACTTCTGACTATGTTAAAATGTCTTTGACAACTGTGTGAGGGACATAAGCAATCACTTTGGCTCCAAAAAGATACGGTCTAAAAGATTTTGTGACTTTTACTAGTGCAAAGGCTTGTTTTTCCATTATGTCATATTTCAATTCTGATCCTTGCAATGATTTACTAAAAAAGGACATAGGTTGCTCATGACCATCCTCATTTTTTTGTAACATAACAACAACTATAGTGTGCAAGGAGGTGAATGAAAATATTTGAAAAGGTTTTGTGAAATTGGGAGACCTAAGGACAGGGGCTTCCTTGATGGCTCTTTTAATGGATACAAAGGCTTCCAATGCTTCTGGAGTACATTGAATTTTTTGTCCTTTCCTTAGCATTTTTGTTATGGGCTTAATAATTTCAGCAAAGTTAGACACAAACCTCCTAACAAAACTAATCTCTCCAAAGAATGATTGGATGGATTTGATAGTTTTAGGGATAGGATCCTTATCTATGGCTTCAACTCTTTGAAGATCTATTCTAACTCCCTCCTTCGACAAAATATGTCCTAAGAGTTTTCCCTCTGTGACAGCAAAATGACATTTTTTAGGGTTCAAACTAATGCCATATTCTAAGGATTTTATGAATATTTTTTCCAGATGTTCTACATGATCTTCACCCCTTTTTGAGTAAGCAGTAAGGTCATCTTGATATACTACCATGATATCATTAATCAAATTTGCAAATGCTAAGTCCATAGATCTTTTAAAAGTCGCTCCTGCATTTGTGAGACCAAAGGGCATTCTCACATAAACATATGTTCCCCATGGAGTTGTGAAAGTTGTCTTGTATTGCTCAGATTCCCTGATTTTAACCTGATTATAACCAGAGAAACCATCCATCATAGATAATAGCTCACACCCTATCACTTTGTGTAGTATAGCCTCCATATTAGGTAGAGGGTAATTATCCTTGAGGGATGCCACATTTAAATTTATGAAGTCCACACACAGTCTGATATCTCCGTTCTTTTTTCTCACAGGAACTAGGTTTGGCACCCATGTTGAATGTCTGACTGGTTTAATGATACCCCCATCCCTAAGATTTTCCAATTCCTCCTGCATCTTTGGTTCTAATGTAGGGTTAATAGGTCTTTGTTTCTGTCTAAACAACTTTGCATCTGGTTTCAACGGGATTTCATGTTGAAATAGGTCTTCCCTATATGCCTTGAGATCTTCATAAGACCATGCAAATACATGTTTATATTGCCTTAGTAATGAGATCAACATTCTTCGAACTGTCGGGCTTATTTTCTTTCCAATATATACTTTTCTTGGTGCCAATTCAGTCCCTAAATTTATGTCTTCAATATCTTCCTTCTTAACTAGTGTTGTTTCATAAGAGATCAATCACTTCCATCATATACTCTCTCCAATGCTACTAGTCCTTTGGGGATTTTATTAGTTCTAAGTTGTAAGACCTTCTTCTCAAATACTGTCTTCTCTCCATTTATTTCTTCTACAAAGGCATTAAAGTCAATTTCTTGGGCCTCATATTGGTCTATACAATGCAAAAATTTTAGGAGGTCAATGTCCTCATTAAAAACCTGCCAACTGTATATATTGTCAAGCACAATGGGTCTTGTCTTGAGATCAATTTGAGACACTCCTACCAATGTGATGTCATCCTTTTTTAGTGCTACATTGGCTAGGAATTCTTCCATTATATTTTTTGACTGATCTACCCAGTCTATGGAGAAAGCATCAAATAGCTCGATTGTATCCCATATAGCATTCCTATATTGCTTCAGCCTCTTGTTATTTGCAACATATTTAGATCTGACCTATGACACAACTAGCTTTGAATCTCCAAAAATAGTTAACAGTTTAATTTTTTGCTTGACTGCCATGTTCAGACCAATTAACAAGGCTTCATATTCCACCACATTGTTTGTACATTCAAATGCCAAAAAAATGCATATTTAAATGTAGTACCTTCGGGAGATATGAAGACTACCCCAGCTCCATTACCTTCTTGGCTACATGCTTCATCAAAGTACATTTTCCATACCCCTTGCTGGTTTTCAGAAATATGCTTATCAATTGGGTCTTTGTTTACTAATTCAGGCTGTGATAACCCCACTCTAAAACTCCCCAAATCTACATCACAGAAGCAATTAAGTTGTTCCTAAGGAACACACTCAACAATTTGATTCATTCTTGGCTCCCTATATAACTTGACCTCTTCACCATTTATTGGTATAGTGGCATATGATAAATCGAAATACACATTACCCCCCACTATTGCAATCCATTGTCTCGATAAAAGCATTCCAAACTGAGGAGGTGTGTCAATTACAGTTATATCAATATTGTAGGCAACTTGAGGGTAGTTTGCTAATCTCACTTCCACATTCTTTATTATTCCTACAACCGGAACATGCCTGCTATCCATGGCATAAAATTTACCTCCCTCTACATCTACCCACATACCAAGTTGTTTCATTACTCCTACTAGCATAATATTCATGGAAGCACCTGAATCTATCATGCAATTTCTTACTAACTTTCCACTTATGAGCAGGGTGGTAAAAGATGGTTCAATTTGTGGTGTATTCATTAAGCAGGATTCCAGGATTTTTATTTCTTTCTTCTTGTTGGTGGTTCCGAGGATCTCCTTATTTTCAAGTTTTATATTTTGATTCCCTTTAGACATCAATTGAATGGAACCTTCCCTATACTCCTGAATTTTCATCATTTCAAGTAATGGGACAAATATTTTTAGTTGAGATAAGGTTTGTATGAAATCAAAAGATGTACCTTCGGTTTTGATCACCTTCTTTCATTCTATCAATTCTCCTTTGCTTTCTTCCTTTTCCTCTTTACATGTTTGGCTTGGCTTTTGCTTCTCAATGGGGATTTCCTTAATTTCCTCTTTAGGAGCTCTCTTCTATTCTTTTTTGTCCGGTTGCTTATCATCTATCTTTTTTGAAGTCTCATTTGGTACTTTTTTATTTTTTACAAATATTCCTCTTGGGACACCCTCATCTTTATTTATTGTTTTGTTCCTTAACCAATATTTGTTTCTAGCTTCTTCCACTGCTGCATTAGTCAACCTCTCAATCTCTTCTTCACTTGGTCTCCTTATACTATACCTATTAGTTTGACATGATGCAGTAGGGGGATTTTTCTCATTATCACTTTCTTCATGGTCAAAGAAAACCTGTTGTTCTACCATATAAATATTGTATTTTTGATGGTAAACATCATACCCATATCCCTCCTCCTCTGAAGATGAATATTCTTTCTTCAAAGCAACAAGGGTGTGGGAGGTTAAATAGACATTATGGTCTTCGCCACCATCATTTTCTAGTGTATCTTCTTCAGGTATTGACTGATCTGTAACACAATGCTCTGGGGAATGTGGTGTGTAACACACTAGGCACCAGGGACTCTTATCTACCATATATGCTCCATTCCTTTTCAATGGATCTCGTGTTTCTTTATTTCTTGGTCTATCATTCACCGGCTTCCCATCCTTCCAGTTTGTACTATAAGGCATGTCATGTAACCTTGGTCTTTCATTCTTGTATGTATTTTCTTGTCTATTTGGGGGAGCATATGGGGGAGCCCTAGGGTTTTCCCTTTTATAAATCATTCCTATAGATTTCCTGTTATTCTTGATTGTGAGTGCTATGTTTTGGGCTTCAGCCAAATTCCTAGGATCTTTGTTCCTAAGCTCATATCCTATCTTGGGATCAAAATCTTTCAAGTAGATGCTCAATGCAGCAGGGTCAGCCAGCTTGGATTCACGAGGTATTTTATTATGTAGCTTGGAAAACCTCTGATTAAAGTCATAAGATGACTCATTTTGATGCTTTTGTATAGTTACCAACTCATGCAAAGCAAACTTTGATGCACATTGATTCCCATATTGCTGGAGAAATTGCTTATAAAATATATGAATAGAATCAATGAATGCTATTGGTAAACTGTTAAACCAGTCTCTAGCATCCTCAACCAGCGACATCATAAATAATCTCATCTGTACATCCTCATTTTGCATATCCAGGTCTTGAATAACTACTTTAAAGTTTCTTTGATGCTCCTCAGCTGTGACTGTACTACTTCTTGTGAATTTTGGGAGTAAGTTTCTCCAAATTTTATCCAGTGGGTAAGGGTATATCTGAAATCCAACCAAGTCAGATTGTCTGATCATGGTTGTATATTGTGGAGGAGGATTTTGGTAATGTTGATGCTGGTATAAAGGATTCCTATTTGCCACATATTTTTGACCTTGTGGGGGTACATGCTGCTGATAAGGAGGTGGTTGAACACCCTTATGTTCTTGTGAAGAATTTTGATGTCCACATTGGTTCCTTGGCTGATTTCGGTGGGCCTATGGAGAATTTGATGGTCTATTATTATTCTTATGAGGGAGCATATATTTAGGTGAGTCAGCCATTGGTGTTTTAATCTGAGCCTTTTGTAACTTCAATCTCTCCAATTATTTTATCGCCTGAAGCCTTTGCTCATATTCTGTTCTTAATTTTTTTGTTTCTTGCCTCATGCATTCTAACTGTGCATTTGGATCATCTTGGGTCATAAATTCATGATTTTCTTCAGATGCTTCTTCATATTCAAGTCCCTCCTCAAAAAATGTTGTTCTTTGCTCATGTTCAAACTCTCTCCTTTTTCTAGCCTCAAAATTAGCCATGTACTCATCATCCTTCTCATAGTTTATTTGCCAAAGGGGGTTTCTCTTTTCCTCTAGAGTGTGAAGTTCTTTGGACGGGTTGTTTTCATTTTTCAATGCATCATATGAATTATGTGTTTCCACTGGTGGTTTCGATGTTTTTTTTTTTTTATGCTAGGCTCCGGTCATCAGATACCTTTTTGCCCTGATAATTTTTAGAATTTCATTTACTTTTATCATTAGGACCATCATTATCTTTGTATAAGGATCTTCAACCTTGCATATCATGAGTAATCGTGATGGTCTAAACTCTAGGTTGATTCCTTTCTAATTTGTACCTTATTGTATCTGTTTCAATGCTTTTGTTCATTCAAAGTCACCACCCAATTTTTCTAAAAGCAAGAAAATGTTATTATTTCACCAAGCAGAGTCAATTTTCAAATCTTTTACTACGAATCTTTCTTCAATGACCCTATATGGAAAGGCTGCCTACCACTGGACTTTTCTCAAGTTTTCCCTAGCAGAGTCGCGAATTTGTTATGTCTCAAAAATGCAGGTTTGAACCATGAGAGGTTGCCAAGCTCTTGCAATGCTATTGGCCAACTAACAAGGCTAACTTGTACAGTTGAAACTTCTACTCTTAAGGCTTTGCTAAACATAGGCGGGTGTACCTATATGAATACTGCATATTTTGAACTATGTTTCCTACTTGACTAAACTATCCACAATGGCAATATTATAGTGGAGAGATATGGTCTAAATTTGGTATAAATTGTATATACATTATCAAGGTAAGAATTAATATGTTCAATTAAGAGATTTAAATAAAATGGATGAAACATAAAAGGATAAATAAGATCAGTGCCTTGTTGGGTAAAACGGAGTCAAGTGAAAGCTTTAGATGAATGACTTCTTTCTGGAAGAGACTCTAATTATTTGGCATATGAATATTAGTTTATAACTTGTATAAACATGCAAGAATGTAATTACCAAGCCCTTCTTAGTGATCCAAATGATATTTTCCATATTACTGTGAATGACTTGAAGGATTTAATCTTTACTTGAAAGAACCAACCAATCACACCACACAAATACAACAGATGTGTATTGATAAATTGAGAATATACTTGATATGTCAATTTAAATAACAAATAAATATCAACCTTGGAGAAAACTTGATAATATTTTCAATTAATTTAACAAATAATTGATACCAGAAGGGTGCCACAAAATCAGTGTTCTTTCATTGATCCCTCAAAACTTCATACATGCATCATGGTCATTTTAAACATTCTGAAAAATATCTATTTCTTACTATCTACTTTCTATCTATATTCTTTTTATTCTTTGGGTTACAAAAATGGATATTTATATACATCAACCGCATGAAAAGATGCGTCTTTTTAGAAATGTCTTAAATATGAAATACTAACAAACTAATATTGACTAAGCTCTGTTAAGCCATAAATGGAACCTTGAAATATGATCTGTGTAGTCTCGGCATTCATGAGTATTCACATCTCCTAGTGCATTGTGGATCATGATCTCCATCACCACCATCCGTTTATTTTGCTCACACACTTGATCCAATGTTGCATCTTTCGCAGTGGTTTTTTTTTAAATCTCCTGGAGTTTTAATTCACTTTCGTTCTTCCATGTGGCCATTTCTTTCAAATTACCTCCATCATCAAAGAACATAGTAAATCCATTCTCAGCGGCCTCCATCAATTCTTGTGCATCCTCTTGTAACTCCTCAAAGAAACTTCTATGCTTGTCCATAACACGATTAGCATCCTCAATTGTTGCATCATCAGGAGTATCCCGTTGTTTTATTTCCTCAAGTTTCTCTTGGATTCTACCATCCACTCTTTATGTTCTTTTATTGCATCAAAATACTGTGAGTACTTTCCCCAAAGTTTATTCAACCAAGTGGTTAAAATGGCTTGCCTCTTTCTGATTACTGTTGTAAGTGTGTCCATTTTTCTGAATTCACTCTTGAGCTCTTCACTTACAATTTTCTCATTGCATATCCCTTCTAATTTGAAAACATCACTTATTCCATTCTCAAACACATGTATTAACGAATTCCAAGATAGATCACATATGGCACTATGTTTTGGATTATAATGACTGAGCAGCATTTTCACCAATTCCACATTAACAAAGACATTAGGGCAAACCAATTTTCCTAAATTGAGCCTCCAAGGGTTACATACTGGCTAAAAATGATTCCTTTGGTAGTAATGGAAACTGAACAGTTCATAGCCTCTGATTGGGGTCCAAATATCTCTAATGAACTTACATTTATCTTCTAATTTATCCACTCCAACCCTAAATTTTACAGAGTGTCTAGCTTTAGGTCCAAAACCGGGTAGCTAGTCTATGAGATCCTGGTTCAATTTTCGCTTGGTGCCCTCCAACTGACTTTCTCTTTTTTGTTTTTTTCCTTTTGATTGACTACTCTGCCCATGTTTTCTACCTCTTGATTTCTATAGACCAGTGCTTTCTATTTTATGAAAATTACAATGTTCAAGGGATGAAAGACTTACTGTATTTTGCCTGAAATTCCAATTTGAACGAACGCCCCAATCCTCTACTCGTTCTTCTCCTCTTCCTTGCTGTCGATTCTGCGAAAGAATTCCTTTAATTGAATTCACCCAAATTCACACAAATGAAGCAAGCCCTTCGAAATTCTCGCTGTCACATCATGCATCATATCGGCAAGATATTTTAAATCTTTGGCCGATCCTTGTCTTCAACGTTCACATATCTACTAAGAAATCTTTCAACTCCCTCAACATCACAATTCTCCTTGATAGTTTCACTTTAATTATTTTTGAATGTCGCCATGACTTAACAAATCGGGCCAACAACTATTCTCTACCTTATCCTAAAGGTTCCTTGTCTCACTGAGATATTCCCTTTTGTCAACTCAGATCACCGAGATAAAGTAATTGTCTGGCCAATAGAATAACACTCACTATGACCTTCCTTAGATCTCCCCATTGAGGTTTATTTTACCGATACATCCTCTTTTCGGCAAGACAACACACATTCTTCTCCCAAGATTCTAGCTCTATGCACGTTGTCATGCACCACCTTCTCGATATAACATGGGAGGTCGATAAGACTCCCTGAACTCCTCTTGGCATCATTTGTGTCACCAAACAAGTCTTTCTTTACTTTATCGACGAGACCGGTAAAGGTCTCGGGTTGTCTTTTGGAATCTCACTCTGATGACTCCAGTCTGGCCGATATGTATTTCTTTGCTACGAGCGGTGGGATAAATATAATTTCGATATGACCTCACACTGTCATGCCGATAGTCATTGTCCTGCCGATAGAAACCATGAACCTATGTCCTCCCAACATATGTCCTCATCGACATGACATAACCCGTTTCTTTCTGATAGACTGGAGGTAATGCACATCAATATCGATGAGACCTACATCATCTTATGCCGATATATTCCATATATCAAAAAGTTTAGTTTTAGAAAAAATTTATGTGATTATATGATAAAATTTATCCAAACCTTGGTGAGTATGCTATATGAAGACAATTTTAAGATTCCTTGGGACACTAATGAGCATGAATGGCCAGTGAGATTTTTTCAAACTTTTATAATTCCAACACATCTCAAGTCATACATTGTCAACACACACACACACACTCATAACTATCAAGGCATCAAGACAAGTCATGCATCAACAAGGAAAACATCTCAAAACTATCATCAAGTCAAAATCAAACACATTGTCAATGGGATCAACTTATGTCTTAAACAAGATATGTCTTTCTTGTCGATGAACATCATCAAATTTTCATAGCCTCATGTAGCTTATTACATCAACATCATTAGGCTCCAACGTCTTATACGACATGTGTCTTTCTGAAATCAAGATTTTTCATGCTTTACATAGATAGTCACGAAGTCAAAACCAGACTCAACGTCTTATGTGGTATGTGTCATCCCTCACATCAAGCTATGTCAAACATCAAAGAATGCGACAAGATCAAGTTTTGGCAAATATTTTTTATAGGATTTATGACTTTATATCTTATTTTGTCTTATCTTTCTATCAATTTGTGAATAAGTCCAATTACTAGCTTTCTCAAGGATGTCCCATGGAGGATTTAGAGAAGCAAGGATGTCTCTGGACTCTTTTTCTTTGACTGTTGTTTGTCAAGTGTCTTTTGAACTTTGGATTTTATGTCATGTTACTAGTTTCCTCAAGGATGTCCTATCAAGGATTTAGAGGAGAAATGATGTCTCATGACTTGTCTTTTATTTGTTTGTTATCTTTGGTGTTTTTAGACAAAAAGACTGGGGTAATCTTGCCCTTAGTATGAGTTAAGACACTCCTTGTCTACGACTATTTGTTTTTCGCAAGTGGATGACTTTTTACACTATGGTCTATCTCATATCATGGTGTGTACTATCCATTTGTGTCAGTCCCGCCCAATGATGATAAAATGCAAAGCTTAGTATAAATTTGGAAAAATATTGAAGATTCTACATTCTTCTAACAAACATTTCTAATACTAACATTTTGATTAATGCACGCTAACATTTCTTCTTTTCTCCATCTTCACCACCGCTATTTATGTTCCTCTATCATTTTTATCCTTCATCTTCTAGTTTTCTCATCCATTTTGAGAGCACACTCCTATTCTTTGAACCCACTTGTCCTCTCCAAGGGGCATACCAATACCTCATCATCATCCTTCCTCACCCTACTTTCGCTGGCACATATCTTTTTTTTTATTTCTTTGACACAATGCGATAAACAACATTGTATCAAAGAGGGGCAAACTATAGACACTGAAAATTGGTCTAGGCCTGCGAGTACCACTTTCAACATAATTTTCTAATGTCCTTGGTCATGATTAAATAATGTTAATTATTTAATTAATTTCAAAACACATATTTCTTCTATTAATTAAATAACCTTTTAATTATTTTATTAATTCATTATGACCTTTATTCAACTCTGATTAATTAAATAAATCATATTTATTTAATTATGTCGCTAACTAATTAATTCTCTTTTTTAATTAAATAATTTATTATTTAATTTACCTCTTATCATATTTTAAACTATAATTAAATATTCATTTCAAATTATTTAATTATTCAATTAACCTTTTCAGTCAATTAAATAAATTATTTTTTATTTAATTAAATCATTTCAATTTTTGAATGTTGAATTAAATTAACATTTAATTCATAATTAATTGTTTCTCTCACATTCTTATATCTCCCAATTATCTAATTATTCACTCACCATCTGACTCGAGATCTCTTTAAATTCGTCAGTTATCTCTGGAATCGATATCTGATCGTCTCTACGAAAGGATTCTCTGTCACAACTAGTCAGTTAACTAGTTCTAACTCATATGCATGAACATATTTATTAATTAAATATCTTTATTTAATTAATTAATTCATGTGTGTATTTGAACAAATTATTCTTCGAGTTCTAACTTTATCATTTTCATTCAAAGTATAATTCTTTTATGTTTGAAGACTTTCAACTGAAGATTAAATCATTTATTTAATCTTGAACTCATGTTCTTTCTATTTTCGAACAGTCTTAACACCAGATTAAATTATTATTCTAATTTAATCTTTATCCTGCATAATTTCCTAGCTCATGTTCTAACTGAAACAAAACTCACATCGCATGGAATTCATCAATCTCGATCATTGATCTCTCTTTTGAATCTGAGCCAAGTGTTCAAAAACCCAATTTCTATAAATTGACCTATCATTGTCATTATTCCTCTCTCCCAAAATTAGTAATTTTAGAAGAACTTATAATCTTTGATATTTTTCTTAGACAATATATCAAGGCTATGCTTGAATACATATAGAAAATCTGAGGGCAGGAATACTGATATGGAAAACTGGAGAAGGACAATCAAGATAATTCGAAGAGGTGAACTGATATTCAGTGAGACTATTTTATGTTATTTTTTTGTTTAATTTTTTAGTTCAATTGATTCGTTCTTAGTTGTTTGATTTAGATTTATGCATGTTAGATTAGATGCAACCATATTATTGTGCAACATCCATTTTATCTATGCTACAATGTGAAATCTTCTTATGAACTATTGAATTCTACAAATTTAATGGAATTTTTTTGGGGCTCACCAAGTCTAGTATTTAGGTTCAAGTGAAGAATGAGAAACTATTGTTCATAGAATGTGCCAATGAAGGGAATATTATAGTGTGTGTAGAATGTGTTCCATTTCTTTTATTTTTAAACTTTATAGATTCAATACAATGTATGTAGTAAATTTGTGATAAGAATGTCTAGGTTTAATAATGGATGCAAGGAAATATGTGCCATGATCCAAATTTCTAAAGGTTTGTGACGATTTCATTTGTACATAACAATAATTTTACGGTTTATTATTTTCTTTTAAGCACCCTATTTCAATATGGTGAATAGAAATATCGGTAGCAAGTGAAATTGTTAATAATCCACAATCAATAGGTGTTAGGATAAAATTTATTGAAGAGGAGGGAATTTTATTTCAGTTGTAGATGCTATTGAGATCTTTTTTGAAATAAGGATAATTAGAGGAATGATTCCATATAATCTACAAAGTAAGTGAAATTATCATTTACTAGGATAAAGGATTATGAAGGAGTTCCTCATTCATATGAAAAGATAAATATAATTATCATCCCGAATACATTTAAAAAAAATTCATAATGCATGCATTATTGCTTGAATCTGACATCCTTATGTATGCACACATTGATACATTTACTAATGATGCATTCAAATTCATTAATTTTATAGTTGGTGGTTAAGATCTAAAGGGTACAACTAGAGTCAGGTGGTACTAGAGGATGGAGGAATTTCCATTTTCTCAAGTCATTTTCTCACTTTGAGATGGTGATTTTCATGAGAAGTGTTTTTTCTTTCTTTCTTTTTTTCCTTGTTGATGCTAATGGATTTTATGAATACATATATTGTGAAGTTTGAATTTGGGATATAGGTAAGGTATTTTTTGTTGAACTAAATATGGATTTTTGTCTAATGATTTTATCAGACTATGATAAAGAATTATACCCTTAAGAGGGTCAAGAGACAACTTTACAGAGCCATATGTTTGTAGAGCTCAATATGGATTGTTTTCAAATAATTTTTGAATAAGTGATTTGAGAGTTTGGGAAAATGGTAGTCCAAGAACTTGATAATTCAACTCAATGCTACAACCTTTTGAGGGTCATGAGGCATCTTGATGGAGTTCTAGTTGATTTAAGATTTATTTTTTCAAAGGAATATCTTCTAAAAAATGTGTACATTTTGTAATTAGTTAGTTTTTTATGCATTAAGGGGGGTTCCTTGGCAAAGTAAATTTCATGTTTTCAGGGGTACATTTGTAGGAAAAATACAATAAGGGGGGACATTAGAATAACATATTTTAGTGATGCACATTATAGTTTTTACCTCTATTAGTTGTGATAGTTTCAATAGTTATTTATTTGGTGTCCCTACATTTCTTGTTTATAGGAATGTATATAGTTCATCGAACATTTGTCAAGTAGTACAAATTTTTTATCTGTAAATTTCTATTTTGTAAGGTACATATCTGCACTATCTTTTTCCTATAGCTTTTTGTTGACAAAACCTTTATATTTGACTTGCACACATGAAAAGGGGGGGAAAGGTTGAGTTGTATAGGGTTTTGCCTAATTTAAAAACTATTTTGGTGTTTCCAACTCTGCATACAAAAAATGATGCAGATCAAGAGAGCATACCCTAGGTTAGGCAGAGGCAAAAATAATGATTGATTGAAATGAAAAATGATAATTGAAAAGATTACCATTGGTATGAAATCATTGATGAAATTATATCATACCACAAGTTGCGATAAATTATTATCGACGAATGCCCTAATTTCTTGGTATACCTACAAGAGGTTAGCCCACAAAACATAATATATTGTTGTAGATAGCATGTATGGGATAACTCAATACATATTCATAATTTGATTATGAACACAAGGAAATATTTTGCTCCATCTTTTAGGAGATGAAACACATGCACAAGGGGGTTCCTCTTCCTAGTTCACTCATAGTTCATTAAAGGAAACCCTAGAGATCTCAACCTAATGATCCAATTAGGGAAAATAGATTACTACAATGTATCCTTAGCTGTGATTAAAAGGGGGGTTCACCACTAAGAAAATTCTTAAAAAGAAGAAATGAATGCCATATGGAAATCTAGCGATTGGACCTAGGAAATGAAACTTGTAGTCATAATAATAAACTAAGAATGAATATAGGAGCACCTAGAAGATTAAAGAGCTCAAAAAATGGTTTGGGTATGTGCAGGATCATCATGGAAAAAATAGGCCGTTAAGTGGCAATAAAAAGACAGAAAATCAGAGTTAGATAGCTTGACGTAAAAATTTGAATAAGTTATCTATATTATTTCAAAAAAATGTAAAAATAGAATCTATAGGAAATTGAATTTAGTTTCTAAACTACTAGACCTTTATTTAAAAAAAAAAATCTATTTGGTGAAAATTTGAAATTTCAAAGCAGTAGTATTTAAATTTTAGGGTAAAAATAAGAAGTAGGTGTCTGTCTAACCACCCTAACCACAATAAAATGATAATATTTTTTTATAATATTTTAGATATAAGTAGAGGACTCATGTCCCGATGTGATTCATATTTTTTTATAATTTATTTCCAAGTAAATAATCAATTATGAATTTTTTATTACAACTTTTAAAAAATATAAAAGCTCATCTATCTAACCACCTTAACTTGGTCAAAAATTCATGAAATTCAATTTTATTTTTTTTAATCCTATAGTATGCGTAGCATAGAATGTGACACATGTTTCAGAATCAAAAAATGTGATACCGTTTGAAAGTTATAGATGTTTTTCAATCAGCCTATCAATCAGGACTTTATTCGTAATTCTAATAGAAAATGAATAATAACTATTTATTAAGTTCAAAGTAAATCATAATTTATATTGGTGGAAAGCTCAGAATCTCCTCTAAAAACCCTTTTTGTTTCATCAAATTTGGGTAAAAAAAAAATCGTCAGCCACATGGACCATCATATGGCTTACAGATCACCACTTTTTGGCCCATCATGATCCTGCACATACCCGTCTACAGCCCTAGAATTATGAATTTTTATGTTGAACCACCAAAAACATATACAAGAAGGGAAAGAGGATTCCCCTTACTAGGACCCTAGGTTTTCTCACCTAAGGAAAACTTGGTTTAGGAAATGGCTCTCTTTCCACTTAATGATATGCTTCTTGGGTGAGTTCATTCAAAGAGGGTTTCAGGGGGTTTGTGACGTGTGTGTAGGTGTGTCTAAATTATATGATCTAAATGCAATGAACTGAAAGTAAAATCTAACTATGAGTGTGAAATATAAAAAATGTAGCTATGTTTGAATACACATGATTATATGCAGATATATACAAAATAACCTAAGAAATATGTATAAACTATTACAGAAATGGATGAGGTTGAAGAAGTGTGCATGTGGAATCATGTAGGGGTTGGAAATGCTATTGAATTTGATATAGATGGGGAAAGGGACACTTGTGCCAAGCTAGACGACCCAATCCTTCATCGGGCAAATTCTAGGAAACTGCTTTGGAGCCTGTTCCAGCCAAAAGGGTATCTAGATCTACCAAATTCCTTGGAAAATAGCTTCAGTGGGACTAGGTCACCAAAAGTGGTGACCTAGTCCTCTTCTAATTTTTTGTGAACTAGAAGATGGACCCCTAGGTCTGTGGTTCTGCTTCTCCAGGTGTCTGATCCCGAAAGTGAAGATTCTGGTCTGTGGAAGTCTTCCAAGCTTCAACTACGGTTTCTTCAACCCTAGATAACTTGGTTAACTTTTTCAATTATCTTCAAGCTTCCAATGCACCTAAATCTGCAAACACCCACAAAGAGAAAGAATAAATGTTGGATGTTAGGATATGGCAACTTGCCTTGGTCAAGCCCCTTTGTAGATAATTAAATCAAATAATGAAACAAAGTAAGAAAGTATGAAGGATGAAGCAATGCACTTAGTTACCTTGTCATGCTGAGAGATCTTGAGTTGCAACAATGAAGGATTCAACCCTTGAGTGCTTCAGTAATGATGTCTTGTTGACCTAGAATCTAAAACCCTAGCTTGCTTGAGAAGAAGAAGAGATGAGACAGAGAGTTGAGAAGAGTGTGTGTTGAGAAGAAAAGTGGGTGATGCATAATGAGGAATGTTTTGAAGCTTATTTATACAAGTTATGCCCTAGTTTGACTGAAATAACACCATACAAGTTGACCTTAGGGTTTTAGGAACAAGAATCCTGAAAGAAATTAAGTTTATTTTGAAATTTATGCCACATGGGACTAGGTCACTCAAGGTGGTGACCTAGTCCACCTAGGAAATTTTTATTATTTTGCAAGGATTAAAATGTTATTATTATTATTTGTCGAGATTGTCTCATGAAAACACACTAATATAGGACATGTATGAGGATTAAGGGGTCATTATAGCATAATAAAGGTTTGATTAAGTGATGACAAGCTTAAGAAAGTGTGAAAATGTTTTAGAAAACCTTACAACACTTTAGTACAAGGCTTGGAAAGATGTAAAACAAGGTTAAAAAAGGTTCAAAATCCATAGGCAAAGGTCCAAATGAGTGAAAGGTGTCAAATTCTACACTTTTTGGCAACACATTTAGCCCCAACTTTAGTGAGAGTATGAACTTGCTTCAAAATCACACTCAATTAGCCCAACGGAGATGGTGAAGAATGACAAAGGGGTGATCCCACAATAGTGGCTTACAATTCTTGACCAAACTGGACACTAAAATTATTATTTTTAACTAAATCTTCACATTCGGGCACCTATAGCGGCTAAACCATGAGGAATTTGAAGATGATGGAAACTAGAGTCTCATCACATTTTGTCTATAGATTCTAAAAATATTTGTTTCAAAACTTTTAGAATCATATTGCAGTTCTTTTTCCATCTCCCGTGAAAACTAGTTTTTTCAAAAAACAAGATTTTTAAAAACTCACGCACACCGTATAACGCATAATTTTTTTTCCATGAAGGATAAAATTCTAATTCTTTCGAATTTAGATTAGTAAATCTGATATATAGTGCTTCCACTTGGTTAGAAATTTTTTTATTGAATATTTTTTCTTTAATCAAGTGTCAAATTCAAACAAATTACAATTCAGACATAGCACGACGATATAATGCGTAGCGTTTCTTGTATATATCGAAATTCATTTTTTTTTTGTTGGATCAAGGACTTCAATATATGGTGCACTCATATTTTGAATTTTATTTTTCTGATAATCTTCCATTTTTCCACATGTGCTGAACAAAGATCTTCATTTTTTTATGAAAGACCTATGTTTAACAAAACAAAAAAAACAAATACATAATAAAACCAAAACATATCAAAATTATATTTGTTGGATAGTGCGTTCTAAGGACTACCTAATACGAGTTGGGTCTATGAAGTCTCCTCCATTTTCATCCTCTACCTAAGCTTCGAAGGGAAAAAATCTGCTAAAATTTTGTGGAAGAGGGGGAGAAGGGAAAAAATGGGGGGTTTGAACGAACCCCCCTTTGCTCGAAAGGGTGAAGGAGGGTTTGCTCGAACCCCCCTTTTTTTTGAATTTTCCATTTTTTTCTATGAACAAACATGACATCATAGGGTTTGAGCGAACCCAAGATGCAAAAGGGGGTTCGCTCAAACTAGGGGTTCAACCAAACCCCTCTTTTGGGTTCGTGTGAACCCCCTAGTTTGCTCGAACCCCTTAAAACATGAAATTTTGAATGTGTGAGAATTTTTTAAAATTCCCTTCCTCATCAAAATTATAAACCACAATTATGGGGTTACCCAAAGAATAAGAATGAGAAAGATAAAGGAGGTGGTCAAGCCCCCAAGAGTTTGAGATTCTAAGTCAATGAGACATCAATGCCAAAGAACACATTCAAGGGTGAATGCATTGTGATAAAATGAGATGCATGATCATGCAATGACAAGATTTGAAGTGAAGAGAAAAAGGAAAGGGTGAAAATATATGCTCACTCTAGGGCCAGAAAACATCAAGTCATCTACGAGGTGAGTAGTCCCAAAAGGTGTGAAACATACACATGGTTGGTATGTACTCACAAAGGTGGCGATTATGAAAGTCCTGTCACTCATTGGGCTTCCCACTCAAACCTATAGAAGTTGAGAAACATAACCTCACAAACCCCAAGAATCACCTATATATAATAACCTATCACATGCAAAAGATATTTAAAACCAAAGAAGATGTTCTACAAGCCTCAAATAGTAAAAATTGATTAAGATAATCAATTATTCCAATGTGATCAATCCTTATGAAGGAGATCAAGAAACCCTAAAAGGAAGCCTAAAAGGGAAACCCAAGTGTGCACACTCAAGGAATCATGATAAAGCAATAGTAGACCCAATTCCAGGGAACAATTGAAAACTCCAAACTAGCACAACCCTGGAATCTATGAAGCATCAGTAGATTATTAAATGAGGTATTACTGAAATGAAGTGCAAAGATTCAAGTTGGACCCTCCCAATTGCCAAAATATGCAAGTAATCTCCAAAATACCCATCAAGCCAAATATGGAATAAGTAATCAACCTAGGATAGATATATAAAAAGTCCATGACTAAAAAAATAGAGCTCCTTAATACCTTTCCAACACCATAAGAATCACGAAAATTAGAGATTGTGGCAAAACATTATGAGCTCGAGAGCCATAAATGAACATATAACTTCAAATAAAAATAAATGTAACTAAATTGAAAAATAATGTAAAATAAACTACACCATAGAATAGTTCTTAGAACCATCTTTCCATTGATATCGCGTTTATGAAAAACTGACTCCCTATGCAAAAGTTATGCCTGATTTTGTGAAAGTGCTCCAAAAGGGCCAATTTGGCCTGTAGGTAGCCCAGGGGGCTACAAAAAATTCAGCCCCTACTCCTGTGCGCGACTAGGGGCTTGTGGGAAGGGGGCTGGGGCAAAGCCCCTGGTCACCCATGTGACCTTAGTGTAGGGCTAAAGCGGCCAATGGCTCGTTGCATAGCACCCGGTCCCCAATAGGACTGTCACTGATGCTAGAGGATCCTGTTGGGGCTGATGGAGGAGGGTGGCGGAGTAGAGGGGTGCCGCTCCTGGTGCCTTCCAGGTGGCATGGTGATGGCGCAACCTCCTTGTAAACTAGCAGTGTCGATGGTGCAATTAAAAATTGCTTCTTAATTTTTTATTTCTGTTTGAAATTAGAGGCTCATAATGCGTGTTGTGGAGGCCATACGACCTCCCTAACAAAATTATTTTGCCTCAAAAACCAACTGCTCCAAAATCGATGAAATGATGAACAATTGAAGGGTTTTTAGGCACTCTGAACGCTATGTCAAAGTCCATTTTTCCCAAAAGTGCACAGAAAAATTGGCTACCCCCAAATCTTGTAAAAAATATGCCTATGAAAACCCTTGCACAAAAAAATCACTGTGAGGTAATATATTCAAAAGATGAACAGGTAGCTATAGGTCTAGAGCTCTGATATGATGTAGAAGTTGAGAAACCCAACCTCACAAACGCCCAGAATCACCTGCATGCAATAACCTATCACATGCAAAAGATATTTAGAACGAAAGAAGATATTCTGCAAGCCTCAAATAGTAAAAATGCATTAAGAGAATCAATTATTACAATGTTATCAATCCTTATGAAGGATATTAAGAAACCCTAAAAGGAAACCTAAAAGGGAAACCCTAGTGTGCACACTTAATAATTAATAAATAGTTAATTATTAATGTGCCTAAGTTTAGCTTAAGTAACTAAAGTGATAAGTGACTTAATTAATTAAGCAATATGATATAATTAATTAAGTGAAATAACTTATTACTCTAACACCCCCCCTTAAGGTGAACTTAGGAAGTAGCTAAAACACTAAGGAAAAGATGCATGAAAGCAAAGATAGGTCCCAGCAACAAAGGCCTGATCAGGTACCCAAGTAAAAATGCAATAATGTGGTAGAGAAGAAAACCCAGTGGGACAAACCCCCCTACAATGAGATGACCTCTGGCAACTAGAGCACTGGAAGAACACTATGGAGTAACACTGGAACTTGGATCTAGAAATCAAAGAAAGATACTTATGTTTACTACTAAATCCAGATGAGAGTCACTAATTGACTCAAAGAATCATGATAAAGCAATAACAGACCCAATGCCAGGGAACACTCGAAAACTCCAAATTGGTGCAACCCTAGAATCTATGAAGCATCAATAGATTATTAAATGAGGTATTATTGAAATGAAGTGAAAAGATTCAAGTTTCACCCTCCCAATTGCCAAAATACCCAAGTAATCTTCAAAATACCCATCGGGTCAAATTTGGAATAAGCGATCAACCTAGGATGATATAGATAAAATCCATCACTGAAAAAATAGAGCTCCTTAGTACCTTGCCAATGTCGCAAGAATCATGAAAATTGGAGATCATGGCAAAAAGTTATGAGGTCGGGAGCCATAAAAGAACATCTGACTTCAAGCATAAATAAATGTAGCTAAAAAAAAAAGCAAAATTAAAATAAACTACACCATAGGATAGTCTTCAGAACCAACTTTTCATTGATATCTCGTTTGTGAAAAACTGACTCTGTACGCAAAAGTTATGCCCGATTTTGTGGAAGTGCTCCAAAAGGACCAATATGGCCTACAGGTAGCCCAGGGGGCTAAAAAAAATTCAGCCCCTGGTCCTATGCACGACCAGGGGCTTGCAAGAAGTGAGATGGGGAAAATCCCCTAGTCACCCATGTGACCTTGGCATAGGGCTGAAGCAACCAGGGGCTAGGCGCATAGTGCCCGGTCCCTAATAGGACCACTGCTGGTGTTGGAGGAGCCCATGGGGGCTGATGGAGGCGGGCGATGGAGTGGAGGGGCACTGTTAGTGGTCGCTACTCCTAGTGGCTGCCAGGTGGCATAACGGTGGCATGACCTCCTTGTAAACTGGTAGTGACGGTGGTGTAGTTAAAAATCAAGTTTAAAAATAAAAAAATTAAAAAAATGAAATTCGAGCCTTAGAATGCATGCTAGGGAGGCCATACGGCCTCCCTAGCAAAATGTTTTTGCCTCATAAACCAACTACTCCAAAATTGATGAAATGATAGGCATTTTAGGGTTTTTGGGCGCTCTGAATGCTATGGCGACATCCATTTTGCCCGAAAATGCACAGAAAAATTGGCTACCTCTAGATCTTGTAAAAAGGATGCTTGTGGAAATCCTTGCATAGAAAAATTACTGTGAGGTAATATCTTCAAAAGATGAATAGGTAGCTATAGTTCTAGAGGTCTGATACCATGTAAAAGTTGAGAAACCCAACCTCATAAACCCCAAGAATCACCTACATGCAATAACCTATCCCGTGCAAAAGATATTCAGAACCAAAGAAGATGTTCTGCAAGCCTCAAATAGTAAAAATGCATTAAGAGAATCAATTATTCCAATATGATCAATCCTTATGAAGGAGATCAAGAAACCCTAAAATGAAACCTAGAAGGGAAACCCTAGTGTGCACACTTAATAAATAATAAATAATTAATTATTAATGTGAATAACTTTAGCTTAAGTAACTAAAGTGATAAGTGACTTAATTAATTAACCAATATGATATAATTAATTAAGTGAAATTAATTATTACTCTAACAAAACTATACCAAAGTTATACCTCATGACAACTTTGATAAGGTGCCACAAAAGAAAGTGATTTTTGAAAATTATTTTGTTCAAAGGGATTTTTCTTTTGTTCATGCGATGTCTCAACCTAGGGAACATTACATATAATGTCGCCAAGAGAGGCAAAGTGCAAATTTACTCATATTGTATCCAAGAGAGGCAAGGGCTCATCTTCTATGCAAAAGAGGAAAAATAAAAATGTCTCTACCTGAGTCACATTGTGTGTAATGTTTCTAAGAGAATGTATCACAAGAAAAAAGATCGCACAATGAAATGTGAGCGGTGATGTATGGCCCCACTTTAAAGGAATTGTGAAACACCGTACTGTGAGAATTTTCTTTAAAGTAGAAGAGGAAAGGGACATGAGAGCTTGTTCGAGAAGCCCTATGCCAAGTCATATGGTTCTGAAAAGCTGCATCATGAGAAGGGGAGCATTTCACATGCGATTCAACTTAAGACAAATCCATGCTCTTATATGTTTATGAAAGGTTAATGACAAGCCAAAAGAGACAATGACAAGTGACATACGAGGGAACAGGCTAACTAACCTCTTGCCTCAAGTTAGTGGGTATGTGCAGGATCATGATGGGCCAAAAAGTGGCTATATGTAAGTGATATGATGGCCTGTGTAGCTGACGACTTTTGTTTTACCCAAAATTGATGAAACGAAAAGGGTTTTTAAAGGAGATTCTCAGCTTTCCACCAATATAAATTATGCTTTACTTTGAATTTAATAAATAATTATTATTCATTTTCTATTTGAATTACGACTAAAGACCTCATTGATAGGCTGATTGAAAAACATCTATAACTTTCAAATCGTATCACATTTTTTGAATCCGAAACATGCATCACATTCTATTCTTTGCATACTATAGGATTAAAAAAAAAATTGAATTTCATGAATTTTTGACCAAGTTAAGGTGGTCAGACATACGGTTTTTTATATTTTTTTTAAGTTGTAATAAAAAATCATAATTAATTATTTACTTGGAAACAAATTACAAAAAAATATGCAACACATCGGGATGTGAGTCCTTTACTTATATCTAAAATATTATAAAAATATATTATCAATTTATTGTGGTTAGGGTGGTCAGACAGACACCTACTTCTTATTTTTCCCTCAAATTTAAGTACTACTGCATTGAAATTTTAGATTTTCACCAAATAGATTTTTAATTTTTTTAAATAAACCTAGTATTTTAGAAACTGCATTCAATTTCCTATAGATTTTATTCTTACATATTTTTGAAATAATATAGATAACTTATTCAAAATTTTACGTCAAGTTCCCTAACTCTGATTTTTCTAAATTTTATTGCCACTTAAGGGCCTGTTTTTTCCATGATGATCCTGCACATACCCTAGTGCAAGACAAGAGGGAGTCAAATGGATTGAGGGAATACAAGGTAAAGTGAAAATTAGTATCAATTAGAGGGATGAGGTGCCCCCACATAAGGGAGATCACTAGGCTCCATAAGATGTTGAATTTTGTTACTCAAGGCCTTACATGTATTAGTGGAGTGACCATGAACTCGATGGTAAGCAGAAAAGGAATGTTTGTTTGCACATTTATTTTGGGTTTAGGGAGGAAGGGATATAAAGTGATCTTGGAGGAGGCTCAACAAGATACCCTCTTGATCGAGGGTAAAAGGGAATCCTTTGGTTTGGGACAATAGAGGGTCTTGCTTAGTATAAGATGGCATACCTATGCAAGGCTCTATAGATTGTGATATTTTGTATACTACTTTAGAGGAGTGTGTAAAATTCAAATCAAGAGGCGGTTGTGAGATGAAATGGGCACTAAGCGAAGAGTCCTTTTTTGGTTGCAAAGGATCACTTTCTAAGGTTGGTTTAGAAGGGTGATGAGGGATATAGTGGATGTGAGGAGAAGGTTTTATGATTTGGATGAAAGGAAAAAATCCAAGACCATGGCTGGATATTTGTGTATGAGGCTCGATAGGGTTGCAGATACCTTTTTCATTAGCACCACAACCTTGTCCACTATAGCCAAGTTGTTTCATGATATCATAACCTTTTCTGTAGAGCTTTTTCAGCTTCTTTGCATTAGGTGAGGGGTCATTTTTTACGTTGATGGCTAGAGGGGTTGAGGTGGATGCTATTGAATGACCAACTGACTCTTGTGTTAACAAGACTATGTTTCCCATTGGAGAGTTGTTATGCATGGTCTTGGAGTCTCCCATTAAGGGAGGGGTGAATTCTAAGGAATCCCAACCATTGTCAAAGGACTTTGGTTGTACGGGTGCCACATGTTGGGTTGGTGTAGAAGTGGTGAAGGGTTTGGATTTGTTTTTCTCAAGGTGTAAGACACTGTAAGGTTTAGGATCAACGTCAAGTGTGTACACTTTGTTGTTGTAGATGTACTTTATCTTTCGATGAAGAGTGGAAGGCACACCATTCATTGCATGAATCCATGGCCTGCCCAAAATGAGGTTATATGAAACATCATTTGGAATAACATGGATCAATGTGGGTATGTGCAAGATCATGATGGGCTAAAAAGTGGTGATATCTAAGTGATATGATGACCAATGTGGCTGACAACTTTTTTTAACCCAAAATTGATGAAACGAAAAGGGTTTTTAAAGAAGATTCTCAGCTTTCCACCAATATAAATTATTCTTTACTTTGAATTTAATAAATAATTATTATTCATTTTCTCTTTGAATTATGACTAAAGTCCTAATTGATAGGTTGATTGAAAAAAATATATAACTTTTAAATGGTATCACATTTTTTGAATCTGAAACATGTGTAACATTCTGTGCTTTGCATACTATACGATTAAAAAAAAAAATGAATTTCATGAATTTTTGACCAAGTTAAGATGGTTAGATATATGAGTTTTTATATTTTTTAACATTTGTAATAAAAAAATCATAATTAATTATTTACTTGGAAAAAAAATTACAAAAAATATGCATCACATTGGGACATGAGTCCCCTACTTATATCTAAAATCTTATAAAAAATAATTATCATTTTATTGTGGTTAGGGTGGTCAGACATACACCTACTTCTTATTTTTTCCCTAAAATTTAAGTACTACTCCATTGAAATTTCAAATTTTCATAAAGTAGATTTTTTTTGTAAATAGAACTATTAGTTTAGAAACTACATTCAATTTTCTATAGATTATATTCTTACATTTTTTGAAATAATATAGATAAATTATTCAAATTTTTACGTCAAGTTGCCTAACTCTGATTTTCTAAATTTTATTGCCACGTAAGGGCCTATTTTTTCCATGATGATCTTGCACATACCCATGTGTCTAATGTAGCCACTCCAATTTTAAGAGGAAAAGTGATCACACCAAGTGGATTTTTTCCTTTACTGTCAAATCCAATGAGGGATAAGGAGGAAGGTTGAATTGTTGATCTAACGATATAGAGCCTATCCAAGAGATTGACACTACAAACATTGACAACGGAGCTATTATCAACAAGGGTTCACTTGATCCCTATGCATTGGTATTGAGATATGATCATGAAAGCTTCAGCTTTATTTTGCACTTCCAAAGGAGGGATCTCACTTTGGTGGAATTCAATGTCAACATTCAAGCCTTGAATCATAGATGCAATGTCATTTGTTTGGACATTGGAAGGGACAAGAATTTATTGTAGGGCATCCTGCATCATGTTGTGATAGTGAGGGGAGGCTTGGACCAAGTCCCATAAAGATATTTTAGTGGTAGTATTCCTTATTTCATCAACAAGTTCATACTCCCTAAGGAAGGAATTGAAGCGAGGGGCAGCAGGAAGAATTGGAGGGGATGAAGGTAAGGGTGTTGAGGTTGATGGTTGGGAATGCCGATTATTGCAAGTGTAATGTGTATGAGCAATGGTATTATGACTCAATTTATCCACCACATTAGGCTTATGTGGGGAGAGAGTGAATTCAATTTTAGAAGGTGGAGAAAGAATGAGTTGAGGTTGGATAATATTAACATCCCCTCAGGAAGGAGAGTCTAATATAGGCTCTACATCTTCCTGTAAGGGGATAATGTTATTAAGGAAATGATCAATGGTGGAATTATGAGGAGAGGAAGGATTAGGAGAGAGTTCGATTTGATCATCAAAGGTCTCATGTTCTTATTCTAGACAAGCCACTCTAGTAGGAGAGCTTGGAAGAGGTTCATCATATGCATTACTACAAGAGGAGGAGGCATTAAGAGAAGGATCACTATGACTTTCAAATAGATAGGGAGAGTTGATATTTGTATGACTCGTAGGAGAAGGATCTTATAACACCAACATGTCCTCTTTGTATCGAGGATGGGCATCAAGAGAAGGGAAAGGTTGATCATCATAGATAGGGAGATTAGGTAAGGTATTGTTTAGGAAAGTGTTTATAATGTCATTTTTTTGTGTTAAACTATCTTCCCAAAGGGGATGAGGAGAAGAACAAGCAAGACCATCATGATGCTCAATGATTGTACCTTCTTTTAACAAGATATCTTCGTCACTAGAAGGAGAGGTATCAAGAGGAAAAAATATGATCATCATGATTATCTATGTTTTCATTTAATTGTAACACATCATCCTCCCAAAGAGGAGAGATATTAGGTTGTGTATGTTCAAGACAATTATAAATATGTTCATTTGCTAGACTCTCATAACTAGGCAATGCATTGAATGAATTATTAACATGTTTATTTACTCAATTGTTTATTGAAATTTTAGAAAAATAAATGAAACAAACATGTTTGAATAATTTATAATGCAATGTAAAGACTAGAAATGAAATACAATTTTTAGAGTACAAAGAAGGCAATTTGTTGATTACACTATCAATGATCTGAAAATGAAATTTTGTGAATGCAAAATTGAAAATGTGCAATGCATGAAATGAGCTAATTTATGCTAATTTGAATAAAATACATGTAACATAAACACAACCAATTGATAGAGATATGTAATGGCAAAAAAAAAATCCTAGAAACTAGGTTTTCAACTCTATAAAGGGAAGTTTCAGAGGCCTGAAGGGACTAGGTCGTCTAGAGGGGCGATTGAGTCCTCCTGGTAATTGTTTTGATATTTTTCAGGTTGTTTGGATTGATTTAGGTGGTTTCTATATGGGGAATGTAGACCTAACATGAAAATGAAGAATTTATAGAAATATTGAATGATTTAAAATGCAAAAAATGCAAACTAGAATGCACTTTTCACTGATGATAATTTTGAAACTCTAGGATGCAACTTCACTAATGCAACATGCAATGCAAGTTAATCCTAGGAAAATGAAGGACTCTAAATTAGATAAGAGAGTGCAAGGACATCAGGCTCACCAAAATGAACCTCCAAAAACATATAAAAGAAGGGAAAGAGGATTCCCCTTACTAGGCCCCTACGGTTTTTCACCTAAGGAGCACTTGGTTTAGGAAATGGTTCTCTTTCAACTTAATGATATGATTCTTGGGTAAGTTCATTGAAAGAGGGTTTGAGGGGTTTTCGGAGGTGTGTGTAGGTGTGTCTAAATTCTATGATCTAAATGTAATGAATTGAAAGTAAAAGGTAACTATGAACGTAAAATCTACAGAATGCAACTATGTTTGAATAATCATGATGATATGCAGATATATACAAAATAACCTAAGAAATATATATAAATTATTAAAAAAATGGATGAGGTTGAAGAATTGTGCACCTGGAATCTTGTATGGGCTGGAAATTTTTTTGAATTTGATGTAGATGTCGAAAGGGACACTTGTGCCAAGTTGGGCGACCTAGTCTTTCGTCGGGCAAATTCTGGGAAACTGCATCAGAGCCTGTTCCAGCCAAAATCCTTTAAAAAAAACTTCAATGGGACTAGGTCACCCAAAGTGGTAGCCTAGTCCTCTTCTAAATTTATGTGAACCAGAAGATGGAATCTGGAGCCCTAGGTTTGTGTTTTCTTCTTCTCCAAGTGTCTAGTCCCGAAAGTGAAGAGTCTGGTTTGTGGAATTCTTCCAAGCTTCAAATAGGGTTTCAAAAACCTTAGAGAGCTTGGTCAACTTGTTGAATGATCTTCAAGCTTCCGATGCACCTAAATCTGTAAACACACACAAAGAGAGAAAAAATGTTGGATTTTAGGATATGCGGGCTTACCTTTGTCAAGCCCCTTTGTAGATAATTAAATCAAATCATGAAATGTAGTAATAAAGAATTAATTATGAAGAAATATACTTAGTTACCTTGTCATGACGAGAGATCTTGAGTTTCAACAATGGAGGATTCACCCCTTGAGTGCTTCAACAATGATGTCTTGTTGACATAGAATTTGAAACCCTAGCTTGCTTGAGAAGAAGAAGAGATGAGAGAGAGAGGTGAGAGGAGTGTGTGTTGAGAAGAAAAATTGGTGATGCATAGTGATAAATTAGGCTTTCAAAGATTATTTATAAAATTTATGCGCTAATTTTCTTGAAATAACACCATATAGGCAAACATTAGGGTTTTAGAGATAAGAATCCTTAAAGAAATTAAGTTTATTTTGAAATTTATGGCATATGGGTCTAGGTCACCCAAGGTGGCGACCTAGTCCACCTCAGAAACTTTCATTAGTTTTCAGTGATTAAAATGTTAGTATTATTGTTTATCGGGATTGTCTCATGAAAACACACTAAGGTAGGAAATGCATGAGGATTAAAGGGTCATTATAACATAATCAAGGTTTTATTAAGTGATGAAAAGCCCAAGAAAGTGTGAAAATATTTTATAACACCTTACAACACTTCGGCACAAGGCTTGGAAAGATGTAAAAAGGGGTTAAAAAAGGTCCAAAATCCATAGGCAAAGGTCCAAATGAGCGAAAAGTGTCAAAGTCTACACTTCTTGGTGACATAGATGTGAATTGGGACTCATACACAAAACTAGGTGATTTAGTCCCAGTTTAGGGTTTTTTGGCTCAATCTAGAATCTGCAACTAATAAACCAAGATCTATAGAAAATGTGAAAAAAGTGGTATACTTGGACTCATACGGCCAACATGGCAATTTAATAAAAATATTAGGGTTCATTCAAAACTTTGGTATCCTCTAGTGATCTTATGTAGCTTCTCTCTTGTCCCATCTTCAAGTATGAAAGCCAAAATTGTGAACAGTAGGTCAATTTCTCTGAAGATGAAAAATTCTTGACAACTTTGACAACTTTCTTTCATCTTGCAAATTTGTAACCTTGTCTTCAAAGGATCTCCAAGATCAAAACACCTAGATCTACAATCACACATGTAGAGGGAGAAAAAAAAAATCTTGTTAGTGGATAGGGGTTTACCTTGGTCAAACCTTGTTTGGGTAATTAAACCTTGAAATTAAATGAAATAGAATGAGGGAAAGATGAATAAACAATACTCAATTTTTCAACTCACCAAACCATCGGTATAAACATTTTAATATTGTGTGAAATGGCTAGCATGAATGTAGATCTTGACTCTTGATTGTTGATAGGAAATAATATTCTTGAATGATTGCTTGAATCATGAAAACCTACATCACAAATGTTATCTCAAAAACACACATGATGCATGATGACTTTGACATGATGCTTGAATCTTGAATGTAGGTCCAAAATTCTTGATAATCAACTCTTGAATTATTTTGAATGATTTTGATCTCATAAAATTTCCAGTACACTTGCTCATGAAAATTTCTTTGGAAAAAATATGTGAAATAACCTTATATTTATACTTGTTTAAACCAAATTTCCCAAAATTACAACACTACAAGCTGACATTAGATCTTGGAGAATAAAATACCACATAGAATTGAACTCAAAATAGGTCTAATATAAAGTGATACTTATACACCAGTTGGGCCATATGAGTCCTACTAGCCTAAGCTTGGGACACAAATTTCAATAAATATTAAGTTCTATGCCAAATTTGGGATCAAGACTCAAGACTTAGGTGGGACCCATATGCCCAAGGTGCCATATGAGTTCCAAATCACTAAATCTAAAACACATAACCAAAAATCATGAAATATGATTGGTCATTCTAGTTAAGTGTTGGGATTATCCTTAGAAACATGCATTAAATAAGTCTTGTGGATGAAAAATAGGATAAAATAAGGCATAAAGAAGCCTAATTTTAGTAGGGAGGGCCCAAATACGTGTGAAAATGTGAAGGGGTACATTTTTATACACTACATTTAGCCCCCACTTTTGTGAGAGGAATAAATTGCTTCAAACACACACTAAAGTAGACAAACTCACATCAAGAGGGTTGTGCAAGCCCCAAAGATCAAGATCCTATGGAAAACAAACATAGGAACAAGAGAACACTCACCTGAATAATTTATGAATCAACAACAATGTACAATAATATAATGCAAAAGACATAAAAAAAAAGAGGGGGGTGTGGATCAAGCCTTGAATTTTTGTCCAACATGATGTGGACCAAGCCTTAGATGTTTGTCCAAAAAGTCAATTTACAATTGGAACACAATGTCCACTATGTAAAAAAAATGCATGCTCACAAGGGCTAGCCGAGCCTCAGTCATCCACTAGGTGAACCCCCAAAGAGGTGAGACACATACACACATGGACGGTATGCTCTCACAAACACAAGAAAGTAGCTATGGGAAAGTCATGCCTAGGTCAGGTCTCATATGCTAACCATACCAATGATATATCTCCTAATAAATTTGATAATACACCACACAACATGATCAATAGGATTCTTGAGGCAAGCAAAACTTCATATGCTAACACTCATGAATAGATAGGATGGCTCCATAGGCAAGCAAAGTTTGTTATGCAAGGTTCCCATATAAGAGTTATTATAAATGCAAAATAGCATAAGGTAAATTCAAAGGGGTTTTTCTTAGGTCATGTAATGTCTCAACATAGGGAACATCATGCCTAATGTCTCCAGGAGAGGAAAAATCAAAGAATAGAATATTCACAACTTAGGGGATGGATTGTGTCACGTCGATCCACTAAGAGGAATATAATATGCTAACAGAGATCACACTCTTGAAGTACATCGCACCCAATGTTACCACAAAGAGAAAGACACATTGCATGAAGTAAGAAGACCACACAACAAAACACAGGTTTTAATATGAAAAAGAATAATGCCAATGTATGCCCCAACTTTAAAGAAATTTCTAGAAAACATGTTGTGAGCAATTACTTTAAAGTAGCGAATAATAAACGCTAATAATAAAGAGGACATGCGAGCTTATTTGGAAAGAACTATACCAAGTCATATGCTTCCAAATAAAGCTACATCATGAAAAGGGGTAAATCCCAAAATCATAAAAGGGATCCATGGATTTAAGGTCAGTATGTCTTTGCTACAATGTTCTTAGAGAGCTCGAAACTGTCATCTTTCCTCAAATACTCGTGGAACAAGAAGAATGACACAAAGATAGCAAAAAAAAAAGAAAAAAAAATTGGTCAACATGGAAGAGACCTAAATGTCTTCACACCTTGTGACATCCCAAAAAGCAAAACACAAGGCTATGTGCAGGATCATCATGGAAAAGAGAGGCCCCTAAGTGGCAATGAAAATTCAGAAAATCAGAGTTAGGCAACTTGATATAAAAATTTAAATAAGCTATCTATATTATTTCAAAAATATGTAAGAATAGGATTTGTATAAAATTGAATGTAGTTTATACACTACTAGGATTTTTTTGTTTTCTTAAATCTATTTGGTGAAAATTTGAAATTTCAATATAGTAGTACTTAAATTTCAAGGAAAAAATAAGAAGTAGGTATCTGTCTAGCCACAATAAAATGATAATATTTTTTTATAATATTTTATATATAAGTAGAGGATTCATGTCTCGATGTGATGCATATTTTTTTGTAAATTTTTTCCAAGTAAATAATTAATAATTAATTTTTTTATTACAACTTTTATAAAAATTATAAAAACTTGTAATTAATGGGGTAGCAAGCTAAGTGGGCTTAACCTTGGGGGAAACTCCATGGTTAAGCGCGCTTGAGATGGAGCAGTACTGGGATGGGTGACCTCTCAGGACAGACCAATGCTTCACCTCTGTGAGGATCACCTAGATGTAATGAGTGCTAAGTGGACCATTCATTATCATGAGAGATGGGTTCTTGTGAACCACTACTCATGAATCATGGGTCAATGAATTTGAATCAAAACTACACGGTTGAATCCTGATAGCAATATCATAACTTGTATGTCTAACCACCTTAACTTGGTCAAAACTTCATGAAATTCAATTTTTTTTTTTTAATCCTATAGTATGAAAAGCATAGAATGTGACACATGTTTTAGATTCAAAAAATGTGATACCATTTAAAAACTATAGATATTTTTCACTCAACCTATCAATCAGGATTTTAGTCGTAATTCAAATATAAAATGAAAAATAATTACTTATTAAATTCAAAGTAAAGCATAATTTATATTGGTGGAAAGATGAGAATATCCTTTGAAAACCCTTTTCGTTTCATGAATTTTGGGTAAAAGAAATGTCGTTAGCCACATGGGCCATCATATCACTTACATATCACCACTTTTTGGCCCATCATGATCCTGCACATACCCACAAGACAATGAAAAATATAAAGGAAAATCTTGTGGGTCAACATGGAAGAGACCTAAATTTATCGACGCCTTGCATCATCCCAGAAAGGAAAACACAAGACAAAGAAAAATATTAAATATTATGACATAGAGAAGAATATAGATACAAATAGAGGAATGCTACAAAGAGAGAGATATATCAACAAAAAAATATGTGGAGATGACATTACACACATGTAATCCAACATATAACATGAAAAGGAAATAAAGATAAGGAGATTAAGTCATAGGCGGGTAGCAAGTCGTCTACATCCCAATCTTGTTCATCATATATGAAAGGAAAAAAACTAGCCAAAGGGACAACACACAATGCCAAAACTAGGAAAAGGCTATCTAATACTTGCCCCTAGTCTATGTAAGACAAGAATGAGTCGAGGTAAATGGTGACAAAGATATCCTTGCATTTTAAAATTATTTGGAGTAAATATAAAACATGTAATAGTGAGAATGTTATGATCCTATAACTATTACATGGCAAGGGGTGAAAGGAAATTCTTTAAGGGATTATTTCTATGATATTAAAAATTTTAAATATTTGTTCTAAAGCATGACACTCATCAGTAATATGTCCAAGAACTCCATGATATCAACAATGTGATGTGTTTGTGTTCTTAGGATTTGGTTTTCAACTCTCTTTCATGGGTGGTAATGTGATGTCCTTGACTTAGAAGTATTTGTAGGGTTCTTTCAGCTGTAGGCAGTGGACGAGGGAATTTTAGCTTCTTTAGTTTGTAAGGACTTTGTTGCCTGCTAGACTCACCAACTTCTATACCATGAGGATATAAGATGATCCTATCATCCCTATAATCATTACGAGGCATTGATTGTTCTTTAAGAAGGAGGACAATTATATCAGGAAGATGATCTTGATATCTTATGCCTTTGGTATCTTCAGTTGGAATTTTCTCTAAGAGTTGATGAATTTCATGCTCGCTTGTTGTATGACATCCTTTTTTGCTAAATATTGTCAACCCTTTTCTATATGTCTCTTCTAGGTTGATTGGAGTGTTGGTCACTTTGTTAACATATGATTGTTGAATGCTTACTTGATTAGAGGTACTAGGTTCACCTATTGTAGGGAACTTAGGCTTAGTTTGTGTTTCAATTTCAAGATGTAAAATATGAATTGTGTTAGTTGTTTCATGGAAGGATAAAAGGATGCATTAGTCTCAAGGTTGTTAAGGAAATCATTTATAAACTTGTTCATGTTATTATCATCTTCTCTAGTGATTTCAACTTCACAAGAAGGACATGCCTTAGGAGTTGATTGAGCATGAGTTCAATTTCATTAGGATCATTTCCAAAATAATAGCTTTACACATCCACTAATGATTTCAACAACATCCAAAGCTTACCGAAGAACATATCCATGATGAAATGCAATGTATTAACCAAGAATGAAATGTGTAAATGTAATTTTCAAATTAAGAAATGCATGAAATGAATTGAATTAAGCTAGATCTTAATGAATTGAATGAAATAGAAACTCAGTAATCTAAACCATAGATCTAACAACAATAAACAAAATCATAGAAACAAGGTTTTAAAGATTGTAAAATGTAGGTTTAGGTTTGATATGAGACTAAATCACCCAGAGGAGTGTATGAGTCCCAATTATGGTTTTTAAAAGGTTCAAACAAGGAAAAACACGTAGCACATAATTCCCCCAAAATAGGTTAAACCAACCACCAATACTAGAACTAAATCACCCAGATGGGCGAATGAGTCCTTGATGAGGGTTTTGAAACTAAATTCAATAACTTTTGAGTGAATGTTAAGGTTTCTAATTTTTATGTTGACTAGACTATGTGTAATGATAGATTTTAAATCAAACTCAATGATGCAATATGTAGAAATGCAACCTATATGCACTTTAACTAATGCAATATTTATGAGTGCTAAATGAAAATTAACTAATGCAAGAAATAATGAAAAGCTAATGTAAGCTAGATATAGGACTCTAATACACTCCAATTCAGAAATAAAGGGTTCAAAATTCAGGTTCACCAAAATGAACACAAGGAAAGAGTGTGCTACACCTTTTAGGAAATGGAACACATGTGCAATATGGGGATCCTCTTCCTATTTCACTCTTAGTTCATTAAATGAAACACTAGAGATCTCAACCTAGTGACCTAATTAGGGAAAAGATATTACTACAAGGTTCCCTTAGGTGTGATTAAAAGGGGGGTTCACCACTAAGCAAATGCTTAATAAGAAGAAATGAATGCAATATGCAAATACAACTCTATGACCAAGGAAATGAAACTTGTAATTAGAAAATTAAACTGAGAATGAACAAAGGTGCACCTAGAAGACTGGAGAGCTCAAAACAAAGTCTACAACCCTAGAATTATAAATTTAGATGTGAACTGGAACTCATACACCATTTTAGGTGATTTAGTCCTAGTTTAGGGTTTCTGACTTAACTTGAAATATATAATTGATAAACTAGGATCTATAGAAAATGATTGAAAAAGTGGTATACTAGGACTCATACACCCAAGATGGTGATTTAGTCCTAGTATTAGGGTTTTTCTAAAACTCTAGTATCCTCTAGTGGTCTTTTGTAGTTTCTCTCATGTCTAATATCTGAGTTTAAAAGTTTGAATTGTGAGTTGTAGGTTAGTTTTCATCAAGATGACAACTTATTGACAACTTGGACAACTTTCTTCAATCTTGTAAATTTGTAACTTTGTCTTGAAAAGATCTTCAAGCTCCAAATACCTAGATCTTCAATCACACATGTAGAGGGAGAATTTTTTTGGGTTAGTAGATAGGGGTATTCCTTGGTCAAAGCCCACTTCAATAATTAAACCTTGAAATAAAATCAAATAGAATAAAGGGAATGATGAATGGAAAATATGAAACTTTGCAACTCACCAAATCCTTAATATAAATGCTTCAATCTTATGTGAAATGGCTAGAAGGAATGTAGATCTTAACTCTTGATTGTTGATATTAAATAATTTTCTTGAATGCTTGCTTGAATCATGAAAACCTACATCAAAAATGTTAGCTCAAAAACACACATGATGCATGATGACTTTGAAATGATGCTTGAATATTGAATGTAGCTAAAATGGTTGATAATCAACTCTTGAATTCTATTGATCTTATAAAATTGCTAGGACACATTCTCATGAAAATTTCATAGGGGAAAATATGTGAAATAACCTTGTATTTATACTTGTTTATGACAAATTTCTCAAAATTACAATACTACAAGCCAACATTAGATCTAGGAGAATAAAATCCTAGCAATAATTGAATTCAAAATAAGTCTATACTAAAGTGGGACTCATATGCCAGTTTGGGCATATGAGTCCCAATAGCCTAAGATTGGGACACAAATTTCAAGAAATACTCAGGATCAGGCCTTGAGACTTAGGTGGGACCCATACACCCTAGGTGGCATATGAGTCCTAGATTACTAAATCTGGAAAACATAACCCAAAATCATGAATCATGATTGGTCATTAATTAAGTGTTGGGATTAACCTTGGAATGATGCATTAAAAAAGGCTTGTGGATGTATAATAGGACAAAATTAGGTATAAATAAGCCCAATTTTAGTAGGGAGGGCCCCAAAAGTGTGAAAATGTAAAAGGGTACATTTTTCTACATTACATTTATCCCCCAATTCTATAAGAGGAAGAACTTGATTCAAACCCACACTAAACTAGACAAAATCACATCAAGAGGGATCCAAATGTATCAATCCTAGTGACTGTAATGATGGAAATAGAGTGCACCAAATTTTAGGAGATGGAGCACAAGGGGTAGGGTCTTATTTCACTATTATTACATCCAAGGAAACCCTAGAGATCTCAATCTAGGGATGGAATAAGAGAGAGATATGCTAAAGGTTATCTTAGGGTATGATTAGAGACTAAAATGGGATTCACCACCAATCTAGGGCTTGAAAAGACAAATAATATGCAAGACCTAATTATAAATCCTATTGATATGAAAAACATGAGAAAATGACATAGAAAGGAATACAAAACAAAACAAGAAACTAAGAAATCAAAAAGTTCACTTGGAAACCTGAATGTTCTTGGAATAAGCTCTAAAATTTTGAAAATGAAGACTTCAGGGAAACTAGGAATCATACGCTAGGTTGGGTATATCAGTCGTAGACTAAGGTTTTTGGGATGAAACAGGAATCTGACAATGTTGACCCAAGATCTTTAGAAATATAGAAAATTGCTTGTATTTGGGACTCGTACACCACTTGTGGTGTATCACTCTTGTTCTACTTTTTCAAACACTCAAAGTCTAGATCTACTCTCCAATCCTTGCTCTTCCTTCCCAACCTGATTTTTGGATCTTAACTTGTAAGAAGACTTGCAAAAACAAATATAGTGTTAATTTTCTTATGGGGGTTTACCTTGGTCAAACCCTTAGTTTAGTATTCAAACCTTGATAGAAATAATGGAAATTGAATGTAAATGTGAAAATAAACCCTAACCTTAAGTGTATCTAAGATTAGGAAATCTAAAATGCAATGAAAACCTATTCTAATGTATTAGAATAAGATGCATGAATGGAATATGAATATTATGACTCACTTAGGGAGATCCCTAATCACTTTAATAATGCATGTTCCTTCCTTAGGATGAGAGTAGAGTGATGATGAAGGATGGAATCACTTAGGAAACAAGTCATTAGGCTTGTATTGATGGCTAGTTACATCTCCCCAACCTAGAATCCATCATGATTCACCATACACAACTATAATCAATCCTTGAAAATAATAGATCTTGAGTTAAATTAGGTTTGAATACCTACAAAAACACTATAATGTTACTCCAAGACTTCAACTTTTCTTTCTACTTTCTCTTGAATTCTCTTGTGAAAGATTTCTTGAGTGCTTGTGAATGCTTAGATCTTGAATTTCTTTCTCTAGATGATAATAATGACTTGAAAGCTTTTTTATATAGGAACTTCATCTAATTTACCATTATCTAGATCTCAAATTTTGATATCAACCAAAATTTTGAATTGAAAACTTGAATTTCCTACTCAAACCCTAAAAATGGGCCACATGGGACTCATACACCACTTGTAGTGTATGGGTCCCACCTATGGGGACTCATACACCAAAGGTGGCGTATGAGTCCCATCCTAGTTTTTTTGGGTGGGACAATGATGGTTTGTTAGAAAATTTAAAGCTTTTATTGACTTTGCTGGGATTTTAGCTGAAATAAGCCTTGAGATCTGAAATAAAGGGTCATAAATGCAAGGGTACTAAAATAGGTCCAAATTAAATGAGAAATTGTACCATCTCTAAGAAGGGAGTACAATTTCCATGATTACATCTAGTGCCCAATTTAGCACCCATATGACTCTACGTGCATATGTCAGCTAGAGGAATTTGAAAAATAAACTTCATTTCATAAAAGGATACTCATATAGATTCATTTGAAATATAGGAGAATGAAGCCCCTATTGTGGCTATCTTCAAAACCACAATGTTAGGAACCACATCTTGCAACACTAATTCATTATCTGTTCCAAAAATCCTATTATCTAATTTGTCATAGAAATCAAATTTGAGGTTAGATGTATGCCCCCCTTGATTCCACTTGCTTTATGGAGGTAGAATCAGGGTAGTAGTCTAACCACATCAAATTAGAAAAGCTGTATCATAGGGTATTTCCAAGTACCATACCACATAGCGATAGAAATTTCATGAGAACAGGAGCAGAATCACGATTCCAACACAATAGATGGCATCGAAAAAAAAATTTGCTAGCCCCCGATATTGCAGTTTCAATGAAAAATCACTTCTAACCCTAATGTGCTATAGAACTAATTTTAACATATATAAGAGTAAAAGGTGAAGTAATTTGTAATAATTTTTTATTTTACCTTCTTGTAGTTTGACCTCATTAGAGAGTGATTCAAACTGTCGAGTTGTTGCGAATACATGCCTCTGAGACTCGAGAGCCTACAAGAGGAGATAGATTGAGGCAAGGGTATGTGTAGGATCATAATGGCCCAAAAATTGGTAATATGATGGGTATGTGGCTGATGACTTTTTTTTTACCCAAAATTGATGAAACGAAAAGGGTTTTTAAAGGAGATTCTCAACTTTCCACCAATATAAATTATGCTTTACTTTGAATTTAATAAATAATTATTATTCATTTTCTATTGAATTACAACTAAAGTCTTGATTGATAGGTTGATTGAAAAACATCTATATCTTTCAAACAATATCAATTTTTTTGAATCCGAAACATGCGTCACATTTTATGCTTTGTATATTATAATATTAAAAAATAAAAAATTGAATTTCATGAATTTTTGACCAGATTAAGGTGGTCAGACATACAAGTCTTTATATTTTTTAAAAAATTTAATAAAAAAATTATAATTAATTATTTACTTGGAAAAAAATTACAAAAAAATATGCATCACATCGAGACATGAGTCCTCTACTTATATCTAAAATCTTATAAAAAAATATTATCATTTTAATGTGGTTTGGGTGGTCAGACAGACACCTACTTCTTATTTTTTCCCTAAAATTTAAGTACTACTGTATTGAAATTTCAAATTTTCACCAAATGGATTTTATTTTTTTGTAAATAAACCTAGTAGTTTAGAAATTACATTCAATTTGCTAGAAATTCTATTCTTACATATTTTTGAAATAATATAGATAACTTATTCAAATTTTTTATGTCATGTTTCCTAACTCTGACTTTTTTGAAATTTTTGCCACTTAAGGGCCTATTTTTTCCATGATGACCCTGTACATACCCGCAAGCTGCAACATCAAGTGAGTTGATTTTTTTGTGCCTTAGCTTTTTATTTACGCATTTATTTTATGTTTCTACACATTTCTAGGTTGATTTAGGACCTTGGGAGAAAAGTTCACAAAGTGTCCCTTTTTTCATGAAGTGTCCCCTTTTTTGTAAACTGTCCCCTGTTGTCGTGAATTCTCCTCCACCTTTTCATAAAGTTTCTTGTTTCTTCTCAAAGTGTACCAAAAGAGAAATAAAGTGTCTAGGACCCTTAGAAAAGAACCCTAGAACAATTTTAGTACTATTGTTTTATTTATATATATATTTAAGATTTTATAATGCTTATAAGACATATTTTTTCATTTTTGTTAGATTCCACCTTAGTCACAATAGTGTCTCAGTGGAAGACAATTATATCGCCTACAAGACCTAGTCTTGACATTATTAGAGGCAGAAACTCAAAAACTATAGATCACTGGGATTTATTGGGAATACCTCATGCCTCCCATGAGGTACCATCATGCCATGTTGATGGCGCTTGCAGAGAGATGGGATGCCGATACCTGGACATTTCGCCTACCCACAAGAAAAATAATGATCACCTTGGAGGATGTACATTGCATGCTTCAAGTTCCTATTTGAGGTGATACCATGAAATTTGCAAGGGATCATACATATGCACAAATGGGAGCAGATATAGGATATTTCCAGGGAGGACTAGTTCGAGATGAGATCATAGGGCTACGTATTGAGCTAGCATGGCTAATCTATGCACAATCACTTTTGTTGAGATTAATAATGATTTTTATAGTGGCACTAGTACTCATCCCTGATGGTCGAGGAGCACACCTGGATGGAGGTCTTATTCACATGATTAGACATATGGTGCACCACATGAGCATATATACCTGGGGCTGCAACATCGTTGCAAATTTGTATTGTGATCTATAGAAATTTGTATACCATGAGGTCGACAGCATGGTACATTATACGCTACTACATGTTTGGTTCCTGAAGAATATCACATGCACTAGGCTGATGAGATTTCTATAAATATCAGCCCTAGGATATCCACATGCATTCAAGTATCCACTAAGGCGATCATGGTAGTATGGGGATTTACATTTTTGGAGAGTTAGATTTGATTGACTAGATCAAGAGGAGATCTTGTGGATATTGTATTATCTGATACCACAATGGATGGATGAGACTCGACAATTGAGGAGGATGTAGATGGACATATTTTTATTGGGTCAACATTATTACATAGTAATACCATTCTACTACGATTATCTTATGTAGTAGTTCTGGAAAATACAGGTACCACCATTAGCATGATCCTTTTATAGGAGATCAGTGTAGAGTGCTCAAAGGCCTAGAGATATAAGATGATTCACCTCTAATGATGTTATCTACACTGACAATGATGATGATGATGATGGTAATGATGATATTCCCTGAGCCTTTGATATTGATGATGTTGGTGTGATAGATGCATACGAGGAGTGGTGGGTAGTAGCATGAAAAACTCCTATATTTACCATGGATTGGCCTATGGGATTTGCAGGACCACTTCTAGATTAGAGGGATGAGGAGGATCAAATAGTATAGGAGACAAGGCTCAAGGCTACAGACCTATTCGCAAATGAGATAGATGAGGACTATGACGAGTTTGCAGACCTGGATTATGAGGGAGATGAGGATGATGAGGATGATGAAAAGGAGGAGCATCTGATGAGGGAGGGTGATGATAAAGAAGATGGTGATCCAGTTAACCATGAGTGGAGAGAGTCATCTCCCATCCACATCACTAGATCAAAATCAATAGTTCTAGCATGCACCATCACTTACAATCATGGAGAGACTATCACATCCTCCATACCTCCTACATATGATTAGGCTATGTTTACATAGTCGGGAAGAGATATAAGTGATGATATTTGATTTATTGTTATGCTTATACTAATGTGCATGATTATGATTTGTATATCATGATGCATACTAATTATATTTATGATTTTTATCTCTTAGGTTCTATGAGATTTTTATAGGATCTCTATCGATAGGTAGCTACAGAGATAGTTACTCCTCTAGTCTTTGATCAGTCTATCGGTATAGACTATGTGCCCCCACCCATCATGGAGTGGGACCTATAATTGTTCGAGCCTTGTGTCAAATTGAGAGATAAATAGGAGGGAACTACTAGGCATGATGGTATATTTTAGGTTGCATATGAGGATATTCTGAGATCTCAAGATCTAGTAGAGGTCGAGAGACTTCATGCAGAGGTAGCTAGGCCACAAGAAAAAATAGACCACATAGAGTGAGAGTGCCTAGAGTCCATTGAATGGGAGATCACACCTATTGGATTAGAATGTTGGAATTGTGTGCCTCAATTCCACTGGCCTAAACCTCTAAGAGAACAATTTTAGTGTGACCGCTAATATTTCTGGTTGATCTCCATAGTGATCCTGAACTGTCTATGAGATCTATGTGACTCAACCTAATCTAAGTTCTCCTTGTGAAGTTCCTTCCTTGAACATATCAGTGTGACCTCTGGTGTGTCCTGGTGATGAAGGTGATTAGCATGACATGAGCTATCAGTATGAGGTTTAGAACTTATTTTGATAGAAGAAGTCTGATTGAAATGTTATATCAATGTAAGTTTGGCTGATGCAACTTTGCCGAGGTAACATTGGTCTTTGGTTAGACCTGAGAATGTTGAACCACTCGGAGAAGTGTGACTGATGGGGTTGGGATTGACGTGATTCTTGTTGATGGTTCTTCATTGGTGTGAAGTATGACTTTGGCCCAGATTTAATATCTTCGTCTAATGGTTGAAGTCTGGCTGATGGGTTATATTCGGTGTGAGTCTAGCTGATGTTGGTTCATTGGGGTGAAATTAGTCATCGATGTATTTTCTCTAGGTCGCTCCAAAGCTTGGTGTTAGGCTGATGAACTTTTTATATTAGGAAATCTCCTTGAATATTGTCGATAAGATGATCAGAATGGAAAACAAGCCTAGTATCATCGGGGTGACTTGTGTTGTTGGTCTAGCTTTGTAATATCCTTTTGATGGACATTAGACCGATAAGGTTAGACTTGAGGCATTGAGTCTTACTGAAGTAACTCATGCCAATGTGTAAAAGCTTAATTGTCCTCCTAAGAGATCGGGGAGACTTGTAAGGTCATTGTGACATCCCTATTGTTCGCCAATAGAGTAGGTCAGGCCAATGGACTTGAGGGTGAATCTTGTTTGACAGAATGCTTACTTGGTTTAACGGGTGTTGACTGTTGAGGTGGATGATTGTTCATTGGAGGAGCACAATGAGCTGGAGGAGACTGTTCATTTTCCAAGACCATTTGATGGTTGATCTAACTATAGAAAATAAATTGAACAATTCTGAATTAGGATAAAAGATGATTGTATAGAATCATTTGAAGGTTGGAGAAGGAGAATGAGAATGTTGTTCTGAAGGAGGTGACTGCTCTCTCTCTATGTGGATCGATTGTGAAACCTCTCTCTCTATTTGAATCTATTTTGTATACTATGTGAGAGTATTGTAACAGTCTGAAGTTTGTAATGGACTGAGAGGTTGATTAGGGAAATGTAAAAAACAAAAGGGAGAGAGAAATAAAATAGGCTTGTTGCTATTTTGTCTCCCGAATGAAACAATATGTAGCTAGCATAAAGGATATAAAACTGAATGGTATTTGTAATTGTTCTATCTCATGAATAATACAATGGTGACCTGGGCTTTTGGAGTGTGGGGTTTTTTACCTGAAAGGGTTTTCCCCACATAAATCTCTATGTTCTAATCTTTTATTCCATCTTTCATGTTTATTGGTTATGTTTCTTGAATTTGTTTATGCAAGTTGTTGAAACTAAATTTTCATGAGCTTCTCTTAGAAGGTTTAATGTGGAAAATGAACTGTGTCTGATTCCACTTTGTGACATAGTTTTACATGTTTTTGAGGAAATCTAATTGAAATTAAACTTATCGAAGGCACTACAGATCCTAGATGCTTTTTTGAGATGACTTAAATTTTCCTATAGAGCACAGGGTCTATAATATTATTTGAATACTCTTATTTGTTCATGATCATGGTTGCATACTACTATCTCTTGACGGATTTTATATAGATAGATGCAATCACTAGATCTCGAGGGATCTAGTAGCCACATGCCACAATAGCATTGTATATTTGATGATATGCACTAAAAAATTTGTGATATATATGGTCATTTACATTTGGTTGATTATTTATGCTTATGTTTTTTAAGTTAAATGACAATGTGCTTTATCAAATAATCTTTGTAAGACTGTTTAATAAATGTATCCATTATCTAACATGTTTTATGTGATCTAATTAAAACTATTTCAGTTTCTTTTAGATGAAACATTATGATCAAGTATGTTAAATTAAATGCACCTATGATGGATAATTAAAGAACATTAAATGCATATAAGGATCTGATCTAACACAAAAAACAAGATGGACTTTAATAGTATGAAACCTAAAGTAACCACATAAAAATGAATTTAAACAATTACTTTAGTATTCAAGAAACACAAATAATCATTTGTGAAGAATGAAGCAATGTGAGAGCATATAGAATGTCTTCTACTAATCCTAACACCATTGTATTATCATTCACACTATTCATGAAGATTATACATAATATCGTTGAAAATTTGAGACATTAATAGGTTGTTTAAGAGGTGTACCATCCATTTCTATTAATGTATATGCTCTAGATCCCAAAATTTCATCAATTATATAAGGTCCTAAGCAATTAGGGCTAAATTTTCCTTTTACAATCGAGGCGACATTAACGTAACAATGATTCTTGAATAACACCAAATCACCTATATTGAATAACTAAGGGATGATGTTATCATTGTAACTACGTTGCATTCCTCTAGAATAATCTTGAAGGTTCTCAATAGCGTTAATGTATTGTTTGTCAAGAAGTTCAAGATGATATGATCATTGTTCCTTATAAGTATTATCATCAATAATTCCTTGAAGAGTAATTCTTAGTGAAGGAATCTCTAACTCTAAGGGAGTTATTTCCTCAGTGCCATAGACAAGGTTATAAGGGGTATTCCTAGTTGAATGTTAAATGTTTATAAGAACTTCTTCATGTCCTTTTTCTTAAATGGTGTCCCATTGTTTGAAACTAAAGTTGAAGGAAGTCCAAAGTGAGCAATAATTTGTTCTAATATGAAATGAAATATTACATCGTCGATTGTTGACCAAAGGGGAATAGCTTCCAACAATTTCATGAAGTAACCTATTGCAGTAATTATGAATGTTTCTCTGATGGAGGAGGGTGGTCATATTTTTCCAGTAATATCTAGGCCCCATACCAAGAAAGGCCAAATAGGAATTTGTGCACGAAGCTCAGAAGAAGGAGTGTGGATTAATTTTCTATTTTATTAATATTTGTAGCATTTCTTAACATATTCAAAGCAATATTGTTCCATATTCCTCCAATAGTATCCTATAAATATTATCTTTTGAACTACTAATCTTCCTCCAAAATTTCCACCACAAGCACCTGCATGGGCTTCCTCAAGTACTACGATGATTTTGGATTTTTTAAAGCACCTACGTAAGAGACCATAAAAGGACCTTTGATACAACACATCGACAAGAATTATATATTTAGATGCAAGATTCTAAAGGTGCACTTGAGTATTCTTAGTTGTCGGCTCAAGAACGGTACCATTTTTTAAATAATTAAATATCAGTGTGTACCATGAACACTAGTGCTTTCCATTGTGGTTGATAGCACTTATACTTTATATTCTATCAATGGTATCATAATTGTGTGCACAATAAATGTGAAATATTTTGATGGATCTTGAGGAGATACAAGAGAAGCCGCAATCACCATTTCATCCACATGTAGATTATATTTATGTGGGATTTTTTCAATGGTGAATGAATCAAATATTTCTAACAAATTCATTGTGATATCCTTATATTTTGATAATTTTTCATGTTTTTCTTGATATGTTCCATTTACTTTTTTAATTACTAATTGTGAATCACTGAATATCTTAATGTCTTGGGATCCTAAAGTTAAAGTGAGTAATCCAAGAATTAACCATTCATACTTCGTTGTGTTATTTGTGCATAGGAATTTTAGGTGATAAGATATAGGAATAGGATTACATGTGGGTGGGATTATTATAACACTAGCGTCAGAGCCTATTCTACACTTAGATCCACCAAACTATAATTCCCATGTCTATTCATCTTTTTGAATAGTCAACACATTCTCATTAGGAAATGCTTCTATATTATGTAATGGTAGGAGGGAAGGGGCATCCACTATGTGGTCGGTCAAGGATTGTCCTTTAATTGCATTTTTTGGAAAAAACTTAAGGTCAAACTCAATCAACATTATAACTCACTTAGCTAAGCATCTGAATAAATCTATTTTGGAAAAGAGATATTTTAAAGGATATAATTTTGTCATCACATGAATTTCCACATTCAGTAAGTAATGTCTCAATTTACTAGTAGCAAATACAAGGGAAATTTTTTTTTTCTCTATCATTTTTTATCATGTCTCATTATTAATGAGGGTTCGACTAATGTAATAAATAGAATGTTCTTTACTACTTTCATCTTATTGAGCAACAGTGTTGCGAGAGCATGGGACGATGCCATTGTGTAAAGGATGAATGACTTGTCTTGCATAGCGGGTTGTAAAATAGGTGGAGTAGTGAGGTAATATTTCAAACTTTCACAATATTATTTACAATCCTCATTCCAATTAAACTAAACCTCTTTCTTAAGGATATGTCTGAAGGGTAACGTTCGGTTTGCTAGAGATGCAACAAAATAATAGATAGCCTGAATTCTTCCTTTTAAAGTGCATAATTAAGATATGTTTCTAGGAGGTGGCATGTTAACTATAGCATTAAATTTCTTCATGTCCACCTCAATGCCTCTATGAGATATGATTAAATATAATATTTTTTCACTATCTATGCCAAAGACATGCTTTTTTGGATTCAATCTCATGTTGTATTTTCACATCTGCTCGAAGCTCTTTCGAAGGATATCCACATTGTCTTGTTGAGTTAAAGAATTTTCTTCAATGTCATCAACATAATCTTCCAAGATCTTATATATGTAATCATGAAATATCAATGTCATAGCTTGTTGATTTGTTTCACCCATATTCTTTAATCCAAAGGACATCATTATGCAACAAAATTTTCCCCAAGTTGTTGTAAATACTATTTTGTATTGATCTTGGAGATTGATTAAGATTTGATTGTATCCAGACAATCCATCCATGAATGAAAATAAAGCATGTCACATAGTCGAGTCCACTATCATGTCAATATTAGGAAGGGGAAAGTCATCTTTTAAAGATGCTTTATTCATATCATGAATCTATACACATCCTAATATGATTATCTAGTTTTGCGACTATGATAACTTTTGAGATCCAAGGAGAATAATATATAGAACATATAAAACCACCTTTGAGGAGCTTCTGAATCGCGGCCTTAACTAGCAAGGCTATCTTTGGGTTCATATTTTGTATCTTTTTTCTAATAGGTTTAGCATTTTCGGTGAGGACTATGTTGTGTGTTACAATATTAACATGAATTCCTAGTATATCTGAGTAAGTCCAAGCAAAAATCTCAGAAAATTCATGAAGTAAAGTTGCATGGTCTTCTTTTCCATCTTCATCAAGGCACTTTCCCATATTAATCATTTTTTCTTCATTATTAATGTCCATCAATATGTCAATGGTATCTCCTAAAAGAAGTACATTTTGTTTCAAAAATTCAAGTTTGTACTCTTCATTGTTTTTGTCAATCTCATTACTTTCCTTTGAATTGATTTTTTTTCTTAGTACTAATCATAGCACATGTAACCCTTTTCTTTTTAGTAGGAGTAAATAGCTTGTCATAAAATCCAAAAATTACTTTCAAGGCTTCATCATCTTCAAAGAACTCCAATGATGCTACACAAGTTGTGTCAATAAATTTTGGATGCTTCAAGTTGAGAGTGGTTTTAGTATTACACATGATGGTGTTGATTTTTAGTGAGGTCTTTTCACTTCTTGCATTATATTAGAATGAAAATATCCAAAACCACTTTTTGTTTCTTGTGTGTTAGGCTCTATAGGAACACAAACATCTTGTTCTTTCTTTCCATATCCTTTTCCACTATAACCAAGATTTTTCATGAACTCATAACCTTTCCCATAAAATATCTCCATTTCTTTTAGGTTTGGTGGTTGTTGATAGTCTATCTCATCAAATTTTGTTGTATAGCTTGTGTCATCTTCAATAGTGGATGAGGTAGATGCTTGTGATTTTTCTTCCCAATTTTGCATTGACATTACCATTGGTTTCTTTTATTTTTCGATTTCTTTTGCTGTGATCATGTATTCTTCCATAAACGAAGGTCTGAACTCTATGGAACCCTAATTATCATCTAATAACTTTTGACACTTTTTCCATCTCTTATTTTTCTTCTTCCATAGGTTCTATGTTCAATGTTGGAATTAATGTGCTTAGAGGACTTGTCGTTCCTTTTTCAACTTGTAAGCAACTTTTGGGATTGGGTTCTATTTCAACTTGGTATAATTTATTGTTATAGATATACTTCATTATGTGATGAAGAGTTGAAGTTACTGCATGCATTTCATGAATCCAAGATCGCCTTAAAAGAATATTGTATGAAAGATTATTGGACATAACATGGATAGGAGTTTGTAAGGTAGCCTTTCGAACTAAAATAGGAAAAGTAATCACACCAAGTAGTTTCTTTCCTATATTGTCGAATCCTCAAATTGACAAATAATTAGGTTGAATTCTTGATTTATCTATGCCTGGTTTATCCAAAAGAGTTACACTACACACATTAAGGGAAAATCCATTATCAAAAAGGGTTATTTTTATTCCACACCCATCATAGGTGGCTATTATCATGAATGCATAATTTTTATTTCTTACTTCCAAAGGAGGTATCTCATATTGATGAAAATTAATGTCTATGTTAAACACATTCATTCCTTGAATGAGAGCTGCTAGATCATGATAAAGCTTTTCAAATTTGACAAATTTTAGTTGGTTTCATCCAAAATTTTAATCATTGTCACCCTTGTGCTTGATGGTTGTATGTTAGGGTTTAGGGGTTTGTTACCCTTGTCTAAATGTTTCAAAACTATTAAACCCTTGTGTTATATTCCCATGCTGACCCACTGTACCAGGTCACCCATTATCTTAGCTCTAACTGATGGCATTGTGCCCATTTTTTTTACTGGCCTCTCTTCATAAGCCCGTCAGTCATCAGGTGTCTCTTAAAAGGTTTTATTTTTCTATGGTTGGCCTGAAATATTTTTCTTTTAAAGGCTTAACTCCTAAGTCTTTAATCTTTTAAGGTTTCATCACCCGTTACCTAGCCCATGAACCCTTCCTTATAATTAACGTTGTATGTGCATGTAGAAAATTTGAGCCTTCGGATGAAGGAACTATAATCTAAAGCCTTGTGTGCACACCGCGGATCATTTAAAATTTGATTTTTGGTTGGGTCACATGGTGTGTGCGATTGTGCCACGTGTTTTCTGACTAAGATGGGACCCAATCCCACTATTGGCTTGATCTCCTATTACAGAGGATCTACATCTCTAACATACTATTTGGTCTCAATCTGAGCCATAGCATGTGTGCCACGTAAAATATTAAATGGTATTATGTAACACCTTGTGGAATCTGCACAATGGTGGCACGTGGACTCTGTTGGAATCATAGGGAGGATAGATGGGCTCCACGAGAGGTATGTGTGTTTTCTAACTAGGTGAAGTATCATTAGCCAATAGTCTTTCCATGTGACACCGTGGAGTTTTCAAAAGCTTTTGACTCAATCTGAGTTGTTGAAAGTACCAATGCATTAATGCATTGATGACTCATATTCAAAAAACAGAATTGGCCATATCATGGCTATTTGGGCTCTGCAAATGGTGAGCATTAATAATGTAAGCTCTTAGATGTATATCAATCGAATCTCCATGTGTGCAAAGGGCTACTTCTTGGAAATTATGATGAATTTTACATTGATTTCCATGTACCTGGGAATTAACGGTGGCAAAAAAATTGCCAGTAAATAATCACTCGCTCGCTTGTTCTTTTATTAGAACATTGATGATCAACATCATCAAATTTCTCATTAAATATGGATGTTAGCTCTTCATTTTTACCATAATAATTAGAATTCAGATTTTCTCTCTACTTTTGTAGTGATTGGTAATTTCTCCTGCAAATGCTTTGGGTCTTGTCACAAAATGAGAAAGTCAACTGCTTCTCCTTCGTTTGTATGTAGGTCTGCCAGGGTAATTTCTACAACAAGAGCAGAGTACTCTTCTAGGTGGTCTTATCTTGAAGGAGGAAAGAATGAAGGCCATCCCAGGCATTACCAGGTGTAGCTCTCAACTCAAAGGCCAGGCTATAAGTGCAGAGGTGGCGGTGTTTGGCGAGGAGAGAAAGTCTGTAGAGTATGAGAAGAGATCAAAGGCCATCTTGAGATATAGTCATGGATCTATGGGTAAACATAGTTCACCCATTGAATTCTATGGTGGCTCTTGTGATAGTGATGTACAAACTAACTCTTATTACAACTATTTCCTTATAGCTTTGACTGAGATGGCTAGTGTGAATGAAGAGGTCCTCGCAGTTTCTCCAATTGTTTCGATGGCACCATGTGATGTTGTTGGTTATGGTGCTAAGAAGTGTGCTAATAAAGATGAGGTGGTTGATTCACCTCCCACTATGGAAAAAAAAAGAAGTGGCCATCTATACTATGGCCATGGTGCAAATCTGAGTTCTGGGTGATGGTGTTGTTTTCTTGGTTTTCTAATTTTTGTTATGTTGTTATGCTGGTTATTTTTGGGGTTTGACATGGACGTGGAAAACAAGGCCTTAATGGAAATTTTATATGGGTGTGGTGACACTGACCAGTTATGTGGGTTGTCACAATTTTTGACTCCCTTGTTCAGCAAATGATTACATCTAACCGTATGGGAGTTTTGAAATGCAGATGAAATTCTATTTTTGAAATGAAATTTTCATGAAATGTAACAACAATGAGCCTGATGCTTGTCGCTCTCTTATGCTATAAAATAGATTTCAACGCTCATTATAGAGGTCATATTTTTGAGTCCAGAAGGTCTAGGTAGGTTATAGTAAGTGAATATAATGCATAATTCTTGATGAATCTGCTAGCTGATTGTCTTGGGTATAGGGTATGTATGAAATAGTCTTAAATAGTCTTATACAAATGACTAATGGGTAAAAGCACAAACCTATGTCATACTTTTGGCCTAATAAATAGTTATGAGCGAACTAATTTCGATCGGAAATGTTTCAGTCGAGTACGTTTTGGTCGAAACCATGTGGCATGTACGTGGCACACATGGTTTCGATCGAAACCAAAAAAAAATCACTTTAACTTTCAAATTGGCTTCGAATTTGGATTTTTATATGTATGTGGTTTCTATCACAAGGGTTTCAGCCGAAACGCTTCCAATAGAAACACTTTCAGCCAAAATTGTCTAGTTGGCAGCCAACTCAACATTTTTCAGAATTTTCTGAAACTTTCAACTTTAATGAAGTATTTCTCCAGTCAAAATGTTTTTTCTGCAAAAAATAAAAATACCCTTTTGTAGAGCTCGGAGTGGGGAATCCAAATATATAAATTTTTTTCAAATTTTGATTAGTTTTAATATATGTTATTTTTAAAATAATGCAAGTAGGTTGTTAAAATTAAAAAAGAGGCTAATTAGAAATTAAAAAACAATTAGTAAAACATATTAAAATTATTTAAAACTTAGATGGTCCAGTAGATGAGAGACTCTTCTTCAAAAGGGTATAATTTTGTTTTTTGAAAATGATTAAATTTTTTGAAAATAATTGACGGCCCGTGAAAACTGTCAAATTTTGACATGTTTGACTTTAAAACGTTATTACGAGAAAAATATACATCAAAATTTAATTTTTATTTTTTCATGTAGTAGATATTGAAGTTACCTATTTGGAGAAAAAAAAATAGGGAGAAATGAAGTTTTTTTCAGTTTTTTTCTCGATGGCCCGTGAAGTCGCTCTTTTTTGAAATTTTCAGCATTCCAAAAAATTTCCTTAAATTGGAAAAAACATAATGAAAACAATTTTTTTTTAATTTTTAAAAATTACAGGAATAAACTTCATCAAAATTTATACATTTCATTAGTTTACACCATTTTGAAATTCAAAACATAAAGACCACTTTTATGTGGTCAAAGTTCAGAATGTTTTTTGCTGTTGGTCGATTCCTTTATAAAGTGTGACATAGGTTTGTGCTTTTACCCTAATATTGAAACAAATCTATAAATTTAAAGTATGTTCTCTGCTATGTACATTTATTATAGGCTATAAATGAAAATATCAAGTATTGTTTCATTTATCTTCAATGATTATATTGAATGTGTGACTATGTTTCTTTCTTTAACTCAAAGAGTTAATTAAATACTTAAATTAAGGTCATAGGTCTATGAGAATTTGATAAGGATTTGATATGGAGTAATTCTTTGAATACTGTGAGTTTTTTTAATGTAATGCATTATGAAAATGGTCCATTCATTTTGGGGTTAAACATTTTGTGTATGACAAAATATTTTATGCTTGACTCCTTCTACCCAATTTGATGAGGCACTGACTTATTTGTTATGGATCCTTGTAATTTAATAAATTAGAGCATGCCTAGCTATGAATTCAAAGTTGGAACATTAATTAATTGAATCTTATCCATTCTGAGATGCAAATCTCATATATACTTGTATTCCTATAAAATATGTGGTTATTTGTGTAAAGGTCAACCAAACCTTTGATAAGTACTGTGTGTTTGCAAATAATTAGGAATATATTTGTGTATTAAAGTGTTCTTGCAACAAAGAATATCAAACAAACACAAATAGGAAAACCCTCCTTGGTCTCACAGAGCCTAAAGAGTAGGGGTAAGGGCATGAGAAGCTTTACCTATCATGTTGGCCACTGGTTTTGAAGTTCTTGAATATGAGGGTCGGCAATCCTTTAGGAAATTGCAAGGCTCAATGGAAAAAAAACCAACAAAATGGCAAATCCATTGAGGAGAACGTTAAGAAATTTATAAAAGAAAGAATCCCAGTCACAGATTTAGTATCGTAGAGTCCAGCATTTGGTGAACTTGGACATTTTTTTTGGATATTGAAAAAAATTTAGCCTGGAAAGATTTGGGTTGTAGCAAGATTCAAAGAATTTATGAATGACTCCAATGGTGAAGGAGACCCATAATGAGATTTACTTTTGTAAGGAATTCATAGTTATTTTAATTTCAGCCCTTTATAAAGGAGGTGGCGACTCTAGCTTGAGAGCCCGATGAAGAAAACGTAGAAGTTACAGATCTACAAAGTTGCGGTCACAGATGAGTTCAAAAGCTGTTATCATTTTCAAGTATTATCATAGACCTCTTTCATGATTCAACAAGTAGTTTATGAGAAGTGTTAAAGAATATAAATATAATTGGTTCCCAATTTGGGAAGAAGCACTGATAGAGGGAAATTCTAGTTGAATATTACATGTTTCTAGAATGTAATATGAGATTCTTTAAATTGTAATAAAGAAGAATTTTATGTCTTAAAATCCTAAGAAAAATAGTCAGAAGATTATACTATAAAGATTTGGAAGCTTAGGTACAAAGAGCATTGGAATTACTCTTTGAAAAATCTGACAAGGCTTGTAAGGACAAAAGAAAAGTGCCTTACCAAATTGCATATCCTGATATAAATATGAGTGCCACAATGCATAATAGACATCATTTATCACATTAGGTAAATTTTAGTACTGAAAGATATAGTGCTATAGATTTTAGCAATATTCATGGTTATCCAAATGAGGTACCACCCAAAATTAGAGAGAAGGTACAAAAGTTCAATGGTACAAAGGATGATTCAGTAAGAAGGCATTTGCAAGAGTTCATTGACATGATGCGAGATTATGAATTAAATTTTGATGATGTTGTCAAAATTTGTTTGTTCAATTTTTTAAAAGGGGATGTAAGGTACTAGTTCTCTTTTCTACCAGCAAATTCAATACATTCTTGGTATGAATTTAAACTAGCATTCATGGAACAATTTGGTGAGAGAGTAAACCCAAGTCTGGTAAGGAAATGTTCTATGGATATCCACAAAGAGGAGGATGAGTTGGACCCTTCTGTTAATCTCATATTCTCTAAGATTATAAGGGAGGTCCCTAAGAGTATAAGGCCAAAGGATGTTGAATGTTTGGTTGTATATTTGGGTGCATTTGACAAAAATATGAGCTATCTATTAAGGGATGAATATCCAACAACACTGTGCCAAGCATATCAAATTTCTATGGATACTATAAACAATCTAAAGTATTCAATGATGAAAGGATGCCTGGCTACTAATGTTAGCCATTTTGGCACATCTTATGCAAATATAATCAGTGAATAAACCAGTAAAGAATCATACAAAGAAGATAAGGCTCCTATTGTCCCATTTTCTCCACCACCGTGCAGTGTGTTGATCAGAGTAAACCTCAAGCAAAGTATCCACAAGATGTAAGTAATGCTGATCATATTTCTTATGCTAAAAGATTATATGATATAAAGAGAGGTTAAGGTGAATTGTCCCATGAATTTTCCATAGGTTTGTGGATGTATTTTTGGAAATACCAGAAAGTTTTAGGCCTAAAGAGTTAGTGTGCATTGACTTGTTTTGTGAAATATACTAGTCAGGAACAAGTATGTTGCCAAAGGAACTAAAGCATAAAAGTCTATGCCAAATAGTTGACTGGATAAAATTGGTAGAAGGAATTGGGACCAACTGTGTAGGGCATCAGATGCTTATAAAGAATACTGGTTATATTTTTGATGAGGAAGAACAAGAAATATTCCAACTAGGTGAGGGAGATGAATCAAAATATAATCATTTCAACCTATTCAACAATAATATAGGGGCAGGTCATTACCATGGTGATGAAGAGCAAGAGGAGGACTCTTGTTGTGATGGAAGATGTGATGTGTCTGAATCAATCTCTTGGGAGGTATTAAATGATGAAGAACTTGATGAGGTTTGAATTATTTTACAAATAACTCATTTGGTCAATGGCTATGACTCTTATGTTGATGATGATTAAAAATTTGCCAATGATCAAGACATTGATGGTAGAAAATATGACATTCAGTCTGAGGGGTCTGAATGTAGTCTTACTATTGATGGATTATAATGTTGTGGTGGTTGCGATGATACTAAGTCATTTATTTCCTTTATTGAATATGATTACCCCTTCCAAATGAAAGGAAACCCTCTTTCATAGGTTTGCAAGGATTTTGAGTATGATGATTGGTTGTAGGGTTTGCATCCTTATATAAAGGGAGTAGATGATGATTCCTTGATGAAAATGAATATAATAGATAATCCCCTTTTTGATGAACCTTTATACATGAGAGTTGCTAAATATGAATCCCCTAGTTGGTGTAGGGATAATCCACTTTTTGAGGATTCTTATGATGCTTTTGATGTATGGTCAGAATATGGTTGTGAGAAGTGCACTTGCAAGTTTATTGATCAGAATGCCTATGAAACTTTCACATTTGGTACTATTGTGGAGGATGAGGTAAAAAACCAAGGGGAGATCAAAGTCCTTGAGTGTTTCTCCCAAGAATATAATTATCCTTATGAAATTGACTTGCAAATACCTCACTTACAATAAGAAGAGCACTTTGAGTTTAATAGTGATGAAGGGTATGAGGACATGGGTGTCATTGTTCAGTGTGTAAATGATGAGTCTAATGGAAAATTATTGGAGAGTGATGTATGCATTGGTAAGGGGAGAGTTTCAGCAATTATTGATTGAGCTACATTTTTTGATGCATATATAGATTATGGATAAGCACTGAGGCTCACAAAAGATGAATGGAAATTTCACTCATGTGTAGGGCAATTGAATTATGTAGAATATGATATCAATCAACATGAATGTGTAGTTGAGTTTTTTGCTGATGCTCCTCATCTCTTGGGTATCATTATGAATTTGATTCCACTCAACAAGGATGGAATCTATGTATTGTAGGGTGAATACTTTCCTGCATTTGTCCCTTTCACTTCTAATTCTTCAGAGGATTGATTGCCTAGTTTGATGCAAAAAAAAATTGAAGGTTTCAAATTTGATATGTAGAGTGAATATGATCAGGTGGAATATGGTAGATGTTTCCTTTTTCCACTTCAACTCGACAAGCCTGGGTTTGGTAAATAGGGTACTTATGAGGCATGTGAGGCAATTGGTATCCATCAAAATATGACAAATAGTTGGGAATTGCCTGATAGTACTATTCATCCAATGGAGGTATATGAAAGAAGGGCCTTTGACAAGGATACAATTTGGCTCCAAATCTTAGAAAATCTTGAAACACCAGGCTCAAAGATTGATGCCAGTGGAATTGGATGAAGTCTCTTAATAAGGGAATTTTGTATAGTTTTGTAAAATTTGTATATAGGCATGGTTTTTTACTTTCCTACTATGTATGCTTGTCTTGTATGAAAAAAATCCTGGTTTGTTGTTTTGGGTTGGCTTCTACTTGAGATCTAGATTCTCACCATACCCACCAAGGGTATGCATCCCTGAGCTGGATCCATTGATAGAGCTTTTAAAATTTGACAAATTTTAGCTAGTTTCATTCAAAATTTTAATCATTGTTACCATTGTGCTTGATGGTTGTATGTTAGGGTTTAGGGGTTTGTTAACCTTGACTAAAATTTTCAAAAATATTAAACCCTTGTGTTATATTCCCATGTTGACCCACTATACTAGGTCATCGGTTATCTTAGTTATGACTAATGGCATCATGTTCGTTGTTTTTACCAGCCCCTCTTCCTAAGCCCACCGATTGTCGAGTGTCTCTTGAAAGGTTTTATTTTTCTATGGTCGGCCTAAAATATTCTACTTTTAAATGCTTAACTCTTAATTCCATAATATTTTAAGGGGTCATCGCCCATTACCTAGCCCATAGCCCCTTCCTTATAATTAACATTGTATGCGTGTGAAGAAAATTTAAGTTGTCAAATGAAGGAACTATGACCTAAAGCCTTGTGCACACATCATCCATCATTTAAAAATTGATTTTTGGCTGGGTCGCACAGTGTGCATGATTGCGCCACATGTTTTTTGATTTAGGTGTGACCCAATCCCACTATCAGCTTGATCTCTTTTTGTAGAGGATTGACGGCTCTAACGTACCATCTGGTCTCAATCTAAGTCGTAGCATGCGTGCCACGCAAAATATTAAATGGTATTACCTAACACCTTGCATAGTCAGTGTGATGGTGACACAAGGACTCTATTGGCAACATAAGGAGGCTGGATGGGCCTCGTGGGAGGTACACATTTTCTGATTGGGTGAAGTATCATTGGCCAATAGACTTTCCATGCGAAAATGTGGACTTTTCAAAATCTTTTGACTCAATCTGAGTCACTCAAAGGACCAATGCATCAATGCATCGATGACTCATATTCAAAACACAAAATTGGCCATGTGATGGTTGTTTGGACTCTACAAATGGCAAGAATTAATTGTGTAAGATCTTCGATGGATATCACCCTGATCTCCATGTGTACGAAGGGCTACTTCCTAGTAATTATGATGAATTGTATGTCAATTTCCATGTACCTGGGAATTAATGATGGTGAAATAGATGCCAATGAATAATCAATCTCTTTCTCATGCTCTTCTTGGAGCATTGATGATCAAAATCATCAATTTGATTAATAAATATGGATGTTGGCCCTTCATTTTTACCATTACAATTATAATTTTGATTTTCTCTATGCTTTTGTAGTGATTAATGAGCAAGTCAACTACTTCTCCTTTGTCTATACGTAGGTCTTCCAGGGTAAATATATGAAGGTCTCATGAAGAAATTCTAAAAAAAGAGAAGAGTACTCTTCCAGATGCTCTTATCTTGAAGGAGGAAAGAATGAAGGTCATGCCAGCCATTACTAGGTGCAACTCTCAGCTCAAAGGGCAAGCTACAAGTGCAGAGGTGGTAGTGTTTGGCAAGTAGAGGAAGTTTGTGGAGTATGAGAAGAGATCAAAGGCCAAGTTGAGATACTGTCATGGCTCTCTAGGTAGACAAAATTCACCCATTGACATCTTTGGTGGCTCTAGTGATAGTGATGTAGAGACTGACTCTGATTACAACTATTTCCTCATAGCTCTAATTGAGATCGCTGGTGTGAATGAAGAGGTCCTCACAGTTTCTCCAATTGTTGTAGTGGGACTGCGTGATGTTACTGGTTCTAGTGTTGAGAATATTTTGATAAAGATGAGGTGATTATTTCACCTCCCACTATGGAAAAAACATGAAGTGGTCATCTGTACCATGGCCATGGTGCTGCTCTGGGTTTTGGGTGATGGTGTTGTTTTCTTGGCTTTCCAATTTTTGTTATGCTATTAATGCTGGTTGTTTTTGGGGTTCGACGTGGACATGGAAAACAAGTCCTTAATGGAATTTTTCTACAGTTGTGGTGACACCAACTAGTTATGTGGGTTGTCACAATTTTTGATTCCCCATGTTTGGTAAATTATTACATCTAATCGTATGGGAATTTTGAAATGCAGATGAAATTTTGATGAAATTTAACTATAATGAGCTTGATGCTTGTTTTTCTTTTATGCTATAAAAGAGATTTTAAGGCTCATTGTAGAGGTCAAAATTTTGAGTCTAGAAGGTCTAAGTAGGCTATAGTAAGTGAATATAATGTAGAATTCTTGATGAATCTACTAGTTGATTGTCTTGGGTATAAGGTATGTATGAAATAGTCTTAAATATTCTTACAGAAATGACTGATATTGAAAAAAATCTATAAAATTAAAGTATGTGCTCTCCTATGTATGTTCTTATAGGCGATAAATGAAAATATCAAGTATCATTTTATTTATCTTCAATGATTCATGTGAGTGTGTGACTCTATCTCTTGTTTTAACTCAAAGAGTTAATTAAATACTTAAAATAGGGTCATAGGTCTATGAGAATTTTATAAGGATTCGATAAGGAGTAATGATTTGAATACTATGAATTATTGTAATGTAATTCATTATGAAAATGGTTCATTCATTTCAAGGTTAAACATTTTGTGTATGACAAAATATTTTATACTTGACTCCTTCTTCCCAATTTGATGAGGAACTGGCTTATTTGTTAGGGATCCTTGTAATTTAATAAATTAGAACATTCCTAGCTATGTATTCAAAGTTAGAACATTACTTAATTGAATCTTATCCATTGTGAGATGCAAATCTTCTATATACTTGTATTCCTAGAAAATATGTGGTTATTTGTGTAAAGGTCAACCAAACCTTTGATAAGTATTGTGTGTTTGCAAATAATTAGGAATATATCTATGTATTGAAGTGTTCTTGCGATAAAGAATATTAGATGAACACAAATAGGAAAACCCTCCTTGGTCTCACAAAGCCTAAATGGTAGGGGTAAGGGCCTAAGAAGCTTTACTTGTCATGTTGGCCACTGGTTTTGAAGTTCTTTAATATGAGGGTTGGCAATCTTTTAGGGAATTTCAAGGCTCAGTGGGAAAAAAAACCAATACGTCATTTGCATTTGTACTAGAGGAAACCACAACTTGTTGCAAGGTGGCTTGAAGTATAGTGTGATAGTTAGGTGAATTTTGAATCAAATCCCATAGGGATATTTTCATGGGAGTATTCTTAAATTTTTCAAAAATATCATACTCTTTTCCATTATTCGAAGGAAAACAAGGGGAACTAGGCAATAAAGAGTTAGGAAAAGGTAAGGATGTCAAGGTTGTTTGTCTTGGCTGTAAATTTTTTCTAGCGTTATATGTATGAGAAACGGTATTATAACTTGACTGCTGTAAAAATATATTCTTAGGTGGTTCAATGGTGAAAATGGGTTTGTTTTGAGTTTGATCTTTGTGTGAAGGTAGGTAAAGGATAAGTTGAGGTTGAATCACATTAACTTCTCTTAGTTTCAGTTTGTACTAACAAGCCTTAGTGGATGAGCTTTATGAGATGAAATCCTTAAGGGCTTCATTTAACATTTCAAAGTCGTCAATACTAAAAGTCTTGAGGGTTAGGTTAACTTGGAAAAATAGAATTGACATACACAAATAACTATGCTTTCTCCAAGTGGTTCATCTATTTATAGGTGTTTTTGTTTTGTTTTATAATGAATACCAAATGTAATCTAAGCTTATAAAACTATGAACTAATGTTGGAAATGGAAAGTATAGTAATCTAATTTTATCCATAATTGCAATGAATCTAAATTAAGCTAAATCTAATGAAATGAATGAAATAGGAACTCAATAAACTGAAATAGATAACTAATGATAGGAAACAAAAACACAAAAAAAATGTTTTTAATGCTAGAAAATGAAGTTCCAAATTTGAAATAGGACTAAATTGCGCAGAGGGGCATTTGAGTCCAAAATTAGGGTTTTTGCACAAAATTTAGAAAATTCTAAGTGAAAGTTACGCTTTTTTATTTGTATGATGTCTAGACTCAGTGCAAATGTAGATTTAAGATGAAATTCAATGATGCAAGATACAAAAATGCAACCTATATGCACTTTCACTAATGTAAGATTTAGAAACCATAGATGCAAATTAACCAATGTAAAATATAATGCAAAGTTAATACAAACTAGATCTAGTATAATAATGCACTCCAAATTAAAATTAAAATATTCTAAATGTAGTTTCAACAAAATATAATGATGAAAATAGGGGGCCCCAACTTTTAGGAGATGGAGCACGAGAAGTGGGTTTCTATTTCACTATTATTACATTCAAGTAAACCTTAGAGATCTCAATCTAGGGATGGAATGGGAGAGAGATCTGCTAAAGGCTATCCTAGGGTGTGATTATAGACTAAAATGGGGTTCACCACCAAGCTAGGGCTAGGAAAGAAAAATAATATGGAAGACCTAATGATCAAACCTAATGATATGAAAAAATTGAGAAAATGACCTAGAAAGGAATGCAAAATAGAACAAGAAATTGAGAAACCAGAAAAGTGCACCTGGAAACCTGAATGTATTTGGAAGAAGCTCTAAAATTTTGAAAATGTACAATTTAGGGTAGACTAAGACTCATACACTAGTCTGGGCATATTAGGCCCCAAACTAGGGTTTTTGGGCTAAAATAGAAATGTGCAATGTTGACTCAAGATCTTCAAAAATCTAGAAAAATTCCTATACTGGGACTCATACAAAACTTGTGGCGTATCAGTCATGTTCTCATTTTTTGGAAAGTCAAAGTCTAGATCTACTTTCCAATCCCCGCTCTTCCTTCTTGACTTGATTTTTGGATCTAAACCTCTAAGAAGACTTGTGAAGCATAATATAGTGTTGATTTGGGTATGGGGGGTTTTCCTTGGTCAAATCCCTAGCTCAGTAGTTAAACCTTGGTAGAAATCATGGACATTGAATGAAAATATGAACACAAACCCTAACCTTAAGGGTATCTAATATTAGGAAATATAAAAAATAATGCAACCCTATCCTAATGTGCTAGAAGTACATGCATGAAAGGAATATGAAGATGATGACTCACTTAGGTAGATCCCTAATCACCCTAATAACTCATAATAATGCATGTACCTTCCTTAGGCTGAGATTAGAGTGATGATGGAGAATGGAATCACTTAGGAAACAAGTCATCAGGCTTGACTTGATGGCTAGTTGCATCTTCCCAACCTAGAGTTTATTATGATTCACCATAGGAAACCATAATAAATCCTCAACAATGCTAGATCTTCAATGAAAGTGAGCTTGAAGACCTTCAAAAACACTTTAATGTTGCTCCAAGACTTCAAATTTTCTTGCTACTTTCTCTTGAATGCTCTTGTGAAAGAATGCTTGAGTGCTTATGAATGCTTAGATCTTGAATTTCTTTCTCTAGATTAAAATAATGACTTGAAAGCTTGTTTATATAGGTACTTCATCTAATGTATCATTATTTATATCTCAAATGCTGACATCAACCAAATTTTTGAATTAAAACCTTGAATTTCCCACTCAAACCCTAAAAAATTGGCCACACGAGACTCATACACCCAAGGTGGAATATGAGTCCCACCCTAGATTTTTGGGGTGGGCCAATGATGTTTTGTTATAAAATTTAATGGTTTTTTTATTTTGTAAGGATTTTAGTTGAAATAAGCCTTGAGATTTGAAGTAAAGGGTCTTAGGGACCTATTAACAATGATGTAAAAGGTCATAAATGCAAGGGTACTAAAATAGGTCTATATTCAATGAGAAATTGTACTATTTGCAAGAAGAGAGTACAATTTATATCATTATAGTGAGATTGGATGGAAACAATCAAGAGGGTTGCACAAGCCCCCAGGATCAAGATCCTCTTACAAACCAATATAGGCATAATAGAACACTCATGTGAATAATGTATGAAGAAACCACAAGGTACAAGAATATGTTGCCAAAGACATAAAAAAGAAAAAGAAAAAGAGGGGGGTGGATCAAGGATTGATTGTTTGTCCAACATGATTTGGATCAATCCTTAGTTTTTTTCCAAAACAAATATTGCAAGTGGAACATGATGTCCACTATGCAAACAAAAATGACCCTCACAAGGGCTAGTGGAAACTCAGGTTTTCCACTAGGTGAGCCCCAAAAAAAGAAAGACACATAAGCATGCAGACAGTGTTTTCTCTCACACACAAGTGAGTGGATACGGTAAATTCATGCCTAGGTTGGCTCCCATACACTAACCATACCAAATATATGCCTCTTGATAACTTTGATAAGGTACCACACAACACGAACAACAAGATTCATGAGGCAAGAAAAACTTTGTATGCTAACACTCATGAACAAAAATGATGGGTCCATAGGCAAGCAAAGTGTGTTACGTAAGGTGGTGATATAATAGTTATTTTAAATGAAAAATAGAATAAGGTATGGTCAAAGGGGTTTTTCTTAGTTCAAGTAAGGTCTCAACCGAAGTAACATTGTGCTTAATGTCTCCAAGAGAGGACTAATCAAAGAATAGATGATTCAGAACTTAAGGGATGCAATATGTCACATCAAGCCACTAAGAGGAATATAATATGCTAAGATAGATCACGATCTTGAAGGAAATCACACCCAATGCCACCACAAATAGAAAGACACATTACATGAATTAATAATACCACACAATGAAACATGAGTTGTAATATGCAAAAGAATAATGTTAGTGTATGCCCCCACTTTATAGAAATTGCTAAACACCATGTTGTGAGAAATTACTTTACAGTAGAAAATGATAAATGCTAACACTAAAGAGGACATGATCTAGATTATTTGGAAAGCCCTATTCCAATTCAGATGTTTCCAAATAAATCTATGTTATGAAAAGGGGTTGCCCACAAAATGAAATCCCAAAATCACAAAAGGGATCCATGGATTCAGGATCAATCTATCTTTGCTACAATATTTTTTAGAGAGGTCGAAACTGTCATCATTTCCCAAATATTCATGGAATGAGAAAAGTGACACAAAAATAACAAACAAAAATAAAATATTTTGCTGCAACATGTAAGAGACCTAAATGTCTCGACACCTTATGTTATCCCAAAAAGGAAAACACGAGACAAAGAAAAAGATAAAGGAATTTGTTTTGGGCCAACATGGAAGAGACCTTAATGCCTTGATGCCTTGAATCATTCCCGAAAGGAAAACAAAATAAAAAGATTAAATATTACAACATAGATAATTATGTAGATACAAATAGAGGAATGCCATAAAAGGAGAGATACATCAACAAAATAGTACGAGAAGAACACATTACACACATTTCATTACACATATAACATGAAAAATAAATAAATATAGGACTATTAAGTCACATGCAAGTAAACCTATTTTAGGTCATCCAAATCCCAATATTTTTCATCACATATGAAACACAAAAAACTAGCCAAAGGGGAAACATCAAATGCCAAAAATAGGATAAGGCTATCTAATTCTTGCCCCCACTATGTGCAAGACAAGAATGAGCTGGGGTAAATGGTGAGAAAGAGCTCCTTGAATTTTTAAATGATTTGTAGTAAATTTAAAGCAAGTAATAGGGAGAATTTTATGATCCTACAACTATTACATGGACATGAGTGACATGACATGCTTTAATGGATTATTTCTATTATGTCAAAATATTTAAATAGTTTTTTTCAAGCATGACACTCATCAGTACTATTTCCAAGAACTCTATGATATCAATAATGTGATGTGTTTGTACTATTAGGGTTTGGTTTTCAAGTCTCTTTCATGGGTGGTAATATGATAAGTCCTTGATTTATAATTATGTGTAGGGTTCTTTCAGTTACAGATGGTGGACAAGGGAGTTTTACAACTTCTTTATTTTGTAAGGCCTTCGTTGCTTGCTAGATTCACCAACTTCTAGAGGAGGATGGCCTAAGATGGTCCTATCATCCCTATCATCATTATGGGGAATTTATTTTTCTTTAGGAAGGAGGACACTTATATCGGGAGGAGGATCTTCATATCCTATCCCTTTGGTATCTTTAGTTGGTATTTTCTATAAGAGTTGATGAATTTCATGTTCAATTATTGTATCACATCCTTGTTTGCTTAAGATCATGAATACTTTTCCATATGCCTCTTCTAGGCTGATTGGAGTGTTGGTTACTTTGTTAACATAGGATGGTTGAATGTTTACTTGATTAGAGGTACTAGGTTCACCTATTCTAGGGAACTTAGGATCAGTTTGTGTTTCAATTTCAGGATGTAAAATACCAAACATCTCAAGTTATGTTGGTTGTTCTGTGAATGGATAAAAGTATTCATTACTCTCAATGTTTTTAATGCAATAATTTATAAATATATTCATGTTTTCATCATATGCTAAAATGATGTAAACTTCATGAGTACGACAAGCATTAGGAGTTGATTGACCAAGAGCAAGTTCAATTTCATCATGATCATTTCCAAGAGCATAGCTTGACACTTCTAGTGATGATTTCAAGGACATACAAAGCTTACAAAGCACATATGCATGATTAAATGCAATGTATTCACCAAAAATGAAATGTGAAAATGCAACTTTGAAATTAATCAATGCATGAAATGAACCAAATTAAGTTATATCTTAATGAGCTGAATGAAACAAAAACTCAATAATCTGAAACAAAGATCTAACAACAACAAATAGAAGCATAGAAACAAGGTTTTTAATAGTTTAAAATGTAGGTTTAGGTCTGATACAGAACTAAATCACCCAGAGGGTCATATGAGTCCCAATTAGGGTTTTTAGAAGGTTTAAATAGTGAAAAACACACATCACAAAATTGCCAAAAATTAGGTAAAACAAATTGTACTAGAAAAAATTTTCCCAAAGAGGTGACTCAGTCCCAAATGAGGGTTTTCAAACTAATTTCAGTAAATTTTGAGTGAATGTTAAGGTATCTAATTTGTATGTTGACTAGACTATGTGCAATGATAGATTTTAAATGAAAATTAATGACACAAGATGCAAAAATGTGACCTATATGCACTTTCACTAATGCAAGATTTAGAATCCCTAAATGAAAATTAACTAATGCAAGATCTAATGTAAAGCTAATGTAAGATAGATCATGGACTTTAATGCACTCCAAATTAGAAATAAAGGTTTTGAAAGCTAGTTTTACCAAAATGAACACAAGTAAATAGTGTGCTCCACCTTTTAGGAGATGGAACACATTCAAGAGGGGGGTACTCTTCCTATTTCACTCTTAGTTCATTAAAGGAAACAATAGAGATCTCAACCTAATGATCCAATTAGGGAAAATAGATTACTACAAGGTCTACTTAGGTGTGATTAAAAGAGGGGGTTTACCACTAAGAAAATGCTTAGTGAATTGAAGAAAAATGATGTGAGGATGAACGTTCACCTATTTTTATAGGTACTTCAATAATGTCTTAAGAACCCTAATTGGATTGACCATAAACCTCATAAGGTGAGTCAATTCTTAATTAGGAGGACCTAGGAAGGTGGTTATTTCATCTTTTAGGGGTTCACCACCAAGAAAATGCTTGGAAAAGACAAATAAGTAGTCAACCTACAAAACCTAGTTATACAATCTAAATGAGGGATGAAAATGATAAAATTATGTAACAAAAAGATAGGATGTGTGTACCTAGGAAGTCTAGAGATGTAACAAGGATTCCAAAAATGAAAAGAATTTGTCAAAATATGATAGGGAGGACAAATAAATCCTTTTTGTTGTCTTAGTCCCACTACTATTTTTTGGGGCAGATGCAAAATCTTCGGATCTTGGAATAGAATTTCAAAGAATCTCTGAAATATACCCCTGGGAGGACTAAGATGCCCTAGGTGGCGTATTAGTCTCATTCTGAACTTTTGAAAACTCAAATTGATCCTGAGCTTAAAGGTTTGCACTTGCTTCCTCTCAGATCTTAGGTTCTGAAACTTCCAAATCTGACCTATAGACGAGTTTTCATGAAGATGGAAACTTTTTCATGTAACTTTGTAACTTTGCAATCTTGCACTCCAAATAATCTTCAATTCATCAACCAAAATCTGCAATCACAAGCATGAAAGAGAGGAAAAATTTGTTGATTATTAGTAAATGGGGGTTTACCTTGGTCAAACCCCTTGTTGGTAATTAAACCTTGAAATGAAATAGAATAACAAAGGGAAATGATGAATGAAGAAAATGAAATGCTACAACTCACCAAACCCTTGTAAATTTTGTAAAATTGTATGGAATGGTTGCAATGGATGTAGATCTTGAATCAATGGAACTCTTTGATAGATATTTCTTGAATTACTTGCTTGAATCATAACCCTAGATGACAAATATTAGCACAAAAAAACACATGATGCAAGAATATTCGTTGATATGATGCTTGAATTTTGATGAATTGATCTTGAATTCTCTTGTGAACTTAATTTTATATTAGGAATGTTGTCACAAAATACTTAGGTGAAAAAGGAATGAATAAAAACTTATATTTATACTTATCCATGCTTAGTACCCTAAAATTACATCACACCAAGCTGGCATAGGAAAATATTAATTAAAGGAGGATAAATCCTGCCAAAATTTGAAATTAAATCCCAAAAATAAGCCAAGGAGGACTAAGATGCCATAGGTGGCATCTTAGTACCAAGGCTGAAATCTTGTGGAAAAGACTACAAAAAGGGAAATTTTCAGGTGTATTCAAAATCAGGGTTCAAACACCTTTGGGGGACTAAGATGGCCTAGGTGGTGTTTTAGTCCCAACCCAAAAATTAGGGACACATGGATAGAATAATTAATTGATCATTTTCCCTTTGATGATTTTTGGGATCACCTAGAAAAAGATTTAGTTTATTAAGTTTATGGATGCAAAATAGGACCAATTAAGACATAAAGAAGGATAAATAAATAAAGGTGGGCCCAAAAAAGTGTGAAAATGAAAGGGCATTCATTTTCTTACACTACATTTAGCCCCCACTTTAGTGAGAGGATGAAATTTTTCTAAACTCATGCTAAAGTAGCCAACCACACAATCAAGAGGGGTTCAGATTTATGAATGATAGTAAGATAGGATGACAATAACTAAGAGGGTCACCAAGCCCCCAAGATTAAGATCCTATGATAGACAAACATAGGAACAAAGGAACACACATGAAGATGATATATTATGCCATAATTAGATCATAAACATACACCATCAAAGATACAAAAAGGAAAAAGAAATAAAGAAAAAGAAAAATGCAACAGATAAAGCTTCGACTGGTCGTCCAACATGCTATAGACCGAGTCTAGGATGTTTGTCCAAATATGTTTACAAATGGAACACACTGCTCATTATGCCAACAAAAGTGCATGCTCTCAAGGGCTAGTGAAGCTAGGTGTCTAGTAGTTGAACCCCAAGAGTTCCATATCAAATTCATACCCCATGGCTATGATAAGTACAAAAAGAAAATGCATGCTCACAAGGGCTAGTGAAGCTAGTTGTCCACCAGGTGAGCCCTAGGGGACCATATGAAAGCCATACCTCCATCACTTTAATAAGGGACAAAGATTCAACACAATAAGAAAGAGGGATGTTCAAGGGGATTTTTCTTAGTTTGTGTGTGGTCTCATCTTAGGTAACATTATTCATAATGTCTCCAGGAGAGAATAATTCAAAGAAATATCACACTCTAAGAGGAAATCAAACCCAATGACACCTCCAATAAAGGAACACATCACAAGAAGAAAGAAAATTGCAAAATGAAACATGAGTGTTGATGTATGCCTCCACTTTAAAGTGGTTGCTAACACCATTGCTGCGAGAAAATAAATTAAAGTAGAAGAAGACATGAGAGCTTATTTGGAAAGCCCTATTCCAAGTCATATATTTCCAATAAGCTACATAATGCAATAGGATGGTAGGGTTTTCCCCCAAAAATAAAATGCTCAGTATTTCACATGCAAGCCAACTTAAGGCATGCCATCCACATCCCAAGCTTTCTCTTATAATTTCATGAAAAGGTGGTCAACTAGCCAAAAGAGACAACAAGTGACATATGAAGACAAGGTTACCTAATTTATTTCCCCCACTTAGTGTAGGAAAAGGATGAGCCAAAATTATCGATGGAAAGCATGCTTGAGTGAAAATAAATATCAATTAGAGGAATTAGGTGCTTCAACACAAGAAAGAGCACCACACTCCCTAAGATGTTGAATTTTATTACTCAAATCCTTACATTCATTAGTAGAATGACCATGAAATCTATGATATGGAAAAAATGAATGTTTGTAGTGGAATTTATTTTGTGTTCTTGGAGGGAGAGATATAAAATATCATTGATGAGTCTCAACAAGATACTTTCTTAATCAAAGGTAGATGATGTTTCATTATTTTGAAGGAAAGATATCTCTTGCACAGTACAAGATGTCATACTTACATAAGACTTTTTAGATTGCGATATTTTGTAGTCTCCTTTACATGAGGGTTTAAAATCTAACAAATTCAAATCATTAGTGTTTTGCATGATGAAATTTACAATAAGCGAGGTTTTCTTTGTTTGTTTCATTTCTTGCAAAGGAAAACCATCAAGACCACTATTGACTATCAGTTAAGGATGCATCATTGTTAAAGTCATCTTAGAAGGATGTTTTGTGATAGTGTTGATATTAAGTGAAGGCTTGTTTGATGGTTTGATTTCTATCATGGGACAATAATCAAGACCATGAGTTGCTTCTTGCATGTTATTCTCTATAGGGACACAGATACCTTGTTCTCTAGCACCACATCCGTTTACATTATATCCAAGTTGTTTCATAAGTTCATAACCTTTTTCATAAATATTTTTTATTTATTTAGGATTCGATGGTTGTTCATGATTAAGTTTGTAAAAAAAATCTGTGTAATTTTCCTATTCTTCTAAAGTGGTTTGGATGGATGATTTCGAAGGGTCTTCTGAGTTTTGTGTTGACATTACTACTTTTTCTTTTCACTTTTCTAAATCTTTGTTTATGATATTGAATTCTCCCATGAATGTATGTTCGAAATCTAAGGAACCCCAATCATCTTCTAAGAGATTTGTGATTTCCTCAAATTTTTTTCATTGTCTTGCATGGGTTTGACTTGTGTAGATGGTGTTCATATTTTCAAAGGATTTTGTTTATCTTTCTCAATGTTCAAACAACTATATGGTTCAGGATTGGTTCGATTGTATAAATTTTTTTGTTGTAGACATATTTCATGGTACAATGAAGGGTAGAGGGAACAACATGCATCTCATAAATCCATGGTCTACCTAAAAGAAGATTGTATGAAAGAACATTATGCATAACATGGATCGAGGTTTGTAATGTAACTTTTTCAACTTTAATAGGTAATGTGATCACTCGAAGCAATTTATTTCCCAAATTATCAAATCCCTTAATAGAAAAAGAGTCAGGTTGAATTTTTTACTTATCAACACCAAGTTTATCCAAAATGCTTACACTACACATGTTTAAGGCTGAGCCATTGCCAACAAGGGTTCAGTTTATCCTTGTGCTATTGTATCGAGATATTATCATGAAAGCATCATATTATTTTTGCACTTCTGAAGAAGGGAGGTCACTTTCATGGAAAATAATGTCAACATTAATTCCTTGAATCATGGCTGCTATGTCATTCAAGTTTGGACTAGAGGGAACCACAACTTGTTTCAAGACTATTTGAAGCATAGTGTGATAATTAGGTGAATTATGAATTGGGTTCTAAAGGGATATATTTATAGGAGTATTCTTAAGTTATTCAACAAGATCATACTCCTTTCCACTTTGTGTGGGAAAATGAGGGGAACTAGGTGAAATAGGATTAGGCAATGGGACATATGTTAAAGGTGTTTGTCTTGGTTACAGATTGTTTCTAGTGTTTTATGTATGAGCAACTGTATTATAACTCGATTGTTGTAAAATATTGTTCTTAGGTGGTTCGAGGATAAGGATAGGTTTCATTTTAACTTGTGGTTTGTGAGAGGGTGGATGAATGATAAGTTTATGCTTGGGAGAGTATTCCAAGGGATATCTAATGTGCATAACCTCAGAAGAGATCATTATTTTCATGATCTCTTAGTGAAGAGGAGTTTAATATTACTTCATTATATTCATATAAGGAATTAATATTTTCAATGTTCTCATTTCTTCCACTATTATGTCTTCCCTAGTAGAAAAGTTTCTAGGAGAACTACAAACCATATTTTCTTGACATTCAAGGATTGATTCTTCTAAAATGACTTCATCACAAGTAGGGGAATGATCAATGGTTGTATTTTATTGTTCATTAATAATGGGGATATTTGGAGAAGACTCTATTTGATTGTTATGATTGTTCATGACTTTATTGAAGGTCTCATTCTCTTGTGCTAGACCATCTACCCTAGTAGGAGAGATTTTAGGAGAGAGGATAACAAAAGGGTCATCAATCTCCATTGTATGTCATGTTTAAAGTAACTTCATTACTAATAGGGGAAGTATCAAGAGAAGGACTACTATGGTTTTCATGATTACTAAGAGTTAAATGGTTTTGTTCAAATAGGTCTTTCTAAATGTTAGGGACATTGGGAAGGAGAGATATAAGATTATCACCTACAAACCACATGTCCTCTTGAAAAATGTGATTTTCATGATCCTTCACGGTTATATCCTCTTTTACTAAAGCCTTATTGAAACTATGAAAGGTTTTGAGAGATGGATTTGGGGTAAGAAAAGTGGTGGTAATGATATCGTCTTCTTGTTTTCTAATGTCTTCCAAAGGGGGAGGAGGATAGGGACAATCAAGATTCTCAATTCTTGTGCCTTCTTTCACCAAGAGACCTTCTTCACTAATAGGAGAGGTATTAGGAGAAGAACAAGTATGATTGTTATGATTTTCTACACTACCTTCCTCACCAATGAGCAATGTAATATTAAGGATTATGTCAATGGTTTGATCCGCTTGCTCTAGGATGATCTCATAAATATGACAGATAGTAGAAGGATTACTAACATGTTTCCTAATAACCTCATTATTATAATCTAAATTTTACTCATAATAGGGGATTTTGTACTTATGCAATCCCTTCTTTACCATATCAAAGCCAAATCTCTTGAAAGCAAACATGCTAGTAAAGAAAGTGCAATGCAATGACCTAAAGTGAAATGTTTAAATGCAATTTTTAGATTTGAAACAAGGTAATTTTTTTATTATGATATGCAATGAAATTTTTTGAATGGAAATTTAGAATGAATCAATGCATGAAATGAACCATTTTAAGATAAATTTAGTAAGTTGCATGAAACATAAAGTCAACCCATTGAAACAGATAAGCAATGGAGGCAAATAGAAGCACACAAAAGAAGATTTAAACCTTGAAAACAAGAAATTCAAAGTCAAGAGGGACTAAGATGCTTGGGAGGGCATCTTGGCCCTCCTGATGAAATTTGGAGTTTATAGAAGCTGAAATAGATAGCAAATGCCTCAAACAAGGTTTTGAAGCAAAAATCCAAAGAGGGACTAAGATGCCAGTAAGGGAATTTTAGTCCTCATAAGGGTTTTTTTTAGAAAAATAGAGAAATTTGAGTTGATAACAGTTTTTCCCAGATTACCTACAAAAGGGCCTGATGTTTTGAAATAGAAAATTGTGGAAATGAGTGTAAGAAAAAGTAACTAGTGACAAGAAATTGGATGCAAAAGTGAATGCAACTTTTTCAATTTTGAATGTAATAATAATGTTCCTAAATACAATTAGGATGATGAAAAATGCAATTTTTAGTTGTTTGAATGAGATAAGATCATGTAAGAAAGAAAAAATGCAACCTATATGCACTTTCACTAATGCAAATATGAGAAACTTTAGATGAAATTTCACTAATGCAAGATGTAATGCAAGAATGAATGTAACCTAGATCTAGGATTTTAATGGACTCTAAATTCAAAATTGAATGCTCAAAAATGTTAGGTTCACCAAAATGAACCGAAGAAAACTGATGTGAGCATGAATGTTCACGTATATTTCTAGGTCATTCAATAATGTCCTAAGAACCCTAATTGGATTGACCATCAACCTCACAAGGTGACTCAATTATCAATTAGGATGACCTAGGAAGGGGGTTCTTTTAGCTTTTAGGGGTTCACCACTAAGCAAATGCTTGGAAAAGACAAATAAGCATTCAACCTACAAAACCTAGCTATGCAAGGTAAATGAGGGATGAAAATGATGAAATTATGTAACAACAAGATAGGATGTGTGTACCTAGGAAGTTTGGAGATGTAACAAGGATTTTGGAAATGCAAATAAGCTATCAAAATATGCTAGGGAGGAAAAATGTGCCCTTACTGTTGTCTTAGTCCCACTACTATTTTTCAGGGCAGATGTAGAATCTTTGGATCTCATAACAAAATATCAAAGAATCTCTGAAAAATACCACTGTGAGGACTAAGATTTACTAGGTGGCATATTAGTCCTATTCTAAATTTCTAAAAACTCTTAAAGTGATGATGAGCTCCAAGCTCTGCACATGCTTCAGATTCTCAAATCTTAGGTTTTGAAAGTTTTGGATCTAACGTGTAGGTGAGTTTCTGTGAAGATAGAAACTTTGTCATGCAACTTTACAACTTTGCAATCTTGCACTCCAAATGATCTTCAAGTCTTCAACCTAAATCTACAATCATAATCATGCAAGAGAGGAAAAACTTGTTGATGTTAGTAAATGGGGGTTTTCCTTGGTCAAACCCCTTGTTGGTAATTAAACCTTGAAATGAAATAGAATAATAAAGGGAGATGATGAGTGAACAACATGCAATGCTACAACTCACCAAGCCCTTGCTGTATTGTCTACAAACTTATATGAAATTGCTGCAATGGATGTAGATCTTGAATCATTATAATGCTTTGATAGATCTTGCTTGAATTACTTGCTTGAATCAAAATCCTACATCACAAATGTTAGCACAAAAATACATAGGATGCAAGAATCTCCTTTGATATGATTCTTGAATCTTGATGATGGCTCCAAAATGCTTGATGAACTACTCTTGAATGCTCTTAAGAACCTAATTTTCAGGAAGGAATGTTCTCACAAAAGATAGGTGAAAAATGTATGAATTAACCTTGTATTTATACTTATACATGCTTAATATCTTGAAATTACATCACACCAAGCCAAAATAGGAAAATATTAATTAAAGGAGGGTAAATCCCACCAGAATTTGAATTTAAATATTGAAAATAAGCCAAGGACTAAGACACCCTAGGTGGCATCTTAGTCCCAAGGCTCAAATCTTGCGGTACACTCCAAAAAGGGACCTTTTCAAGGGTATTCAAAATCAAGGTCCAAAGACCTTTACAGGACTAAGATTCCCTAGGTGGCCTTTTTGTCCCAAACCAAAAATTATGGACACATGGAAAGAATCATTAAATGATCATTTTCCCTTTGATGATTGTCAAGATTAGCCAAAAAAAATGTATTTTATTAATCTTGTGGTTGCAAAATAGGACCAATTAAGACATAAATAAGGATAAATAAATCAAGAAGAGCCCAAACAAGTGTGAAAATGCAAGGGTATGCATTTCCCTACACCACACTTAGAAAGAAGAAATGAATGAAATATGAAAATCTAACTATATGACCTAGGAAATGAAAATTTAAATCATAATAATAGATTGAGAATGAATAGAGGTGCATCTAGAAGATTGAAGAGCTCAAAAAAAGGTATGCAAACCTAGAATTTTCACTTTTGATGTGAACTGGAACTCATACGCTAGATTGTGTGATTTAGTCCCAGTATAGGGTTTCTGGCTAAATCTAGAATCTACAACTGATAAACCATGATCTATAAAAAATGATTGAAAATTGGTATACTGACACTCATACGCACAAGATGGTGATTTAGTCCCAATATTAGGGTATTTTCTGAAAACCTAGTACCCTCTAGTGATCTTCTATAGCTTCTCTCTTGTCTGATCTCTGAGTCTAAAAGTATACATTGAAAGTTGTAGGTCAGTTTATGTGAAGATGACAACTTCTTGAAAAATTTGACAACTTTCTTCAATCTTGCAACTTTGTAATTTTGTATTCAAAGTATCTTCAAGCTAAAAATAACTAGATCTACAATTACACATGTAGAGGGAGAAAAATTTATTTTTTTTAGTGGATAGGGGTTTACCTTGGTTATACCCTATTTGGATAATTAAACATTGAAACGTGAAATAAAATAGAATGAGGGAATGATGAATGAAAAATATGGAATGTTGCAAATCACCAAAACCTTGGTATAAAGGCTAAAATATTGTGTGAAATGGCTAGCATGAATGTGGATCTTGACTCTTGATTTAATGCTTGCTTAAATCATGAAAACCTTCATAACAAATGTTAGCTCAAAAACACACATGACATGATGCTTGAATCTTGAATGTAGCTCCAAAATTCTTGAATTCTCTTGATCTCATAAACTTGCTAGGACACTTGCTCATGAAAATTGCTTAGGAGAAAATATGTGAAATAACCTTGTCTTTTTACTTGTTTATGTAGATTTTCCTTAAATTATAAAACTACAAGCCGACACCAAATCTAGGAGAATAAAATTATACGAATAATTTAATTCAAAATATGTCTAAGATAAAGTGGGGCTCATACACAAGTTGTGGCGTGTTAGGCCTGGTAGCCTAAGCTTGGGATGCAAATTTCAAGAAATGTTATGTTCTATGCCAAATTAAGGATCAAGCCTCGAGACTTAGGTGGGACTCATACACCCAAGGTGGCATATGAGTTCTAGATCACTAAATCTCGAACACGAAACCCAAAATCATGAATTTTCATTGGTCATTAGTTAAGTGTAGAGATTATCCTTAGAAAGATGCATTAAATAAGGCCTATGGATGAAAATTAGGACCAAATAAGGCATAAAGAAGCCAAATTTTAGCAAGGAGGGCTAGAAAAAATGTAAAAAAGTAAAGGGGTATTCTTTTCTACACTATAAATTATAATAGCTCCTTGTTCTTAATCATCTCCTTTCTAGTGTTCAAATGAGAATAAAAATAATTTATATATACATCTTGATTGATATTTCTTATTATAGGCTAATGTGGGATATTTTTAATTCTCCAAATATTGAAACCAAAAGTTAAATTTACAATAGTAACTCTTTAAATTCAAGGGTTCCCATTCCCTTTTTTGGGTTCTTTTAACTCAATTTTTTTCATATGTTATGGATATAAATTTATTTTATCAATCTAGTGTCAAAATGAGTAAACTTACAATTATAATTAATGTTGTGCAAAAATAGTGTATCAAGGTAGTATGAAATTATCAAGGGTGACAATTTATGATGCTACATTTAGGCCCTCTTTAGTTAGAGTATGGTATTACATTCATACTCATACTAAATGAATACATATCTATATCAAAACACTGAAGAGATAAGATGACACAAACTTGAGGGGTGTACAAGGCCCCATCTAATGATCCCATTAGTCCACAATGTTAAGAGAAACATGTATATAATAAAAGGAAATATTTAATCAAACATAAAGAACTAAGGAAAAATAAATTTAGTACACATAAAGGAATACAAAAAGTATATACAAAGAAAACATAGGTCATACAAATAATACATGAAGAAACCACACATAATACATAGTGAAAACATGAAAAATACATGAGGAAAATATAAAAAATACATGAAATGAACGCATAAAATACATGAGAGAAAGAAATAATAAACAAAATAAAAACATGAATTAAATAAAACATAAACATAAGGTTAGTACACCAAAAAGTATTTGAGTCAGTAAGGTAAAGACACCTCTATCTTAATTTTTTTCTCAAATATCAAATATCATCCATCAAATTAATCTTAGAAAAAATGGTGCTCTCATAAGGATTATAAAGCTATGGTATGTTAGATCACTCATGAGCTACATATATCCACTAGCTAGTAAGCTGCATTATGCTAGTTTTCCACATAATATGATGGGTTTCATAAGGCTAGAAAACTACATTATGCTAGTTGTGGCAATAGAAAAGGTATCGCTTTTCACACCTAGCTTGGGAATTAACAATTGGTCATAAAATAAGCTTAATTAGGCCTTGGGCCCATTTTTAATTGAAATTAACTTAATTATGCATTGATTCAATGTTGCAATACATATTGGACATATTCACATTGAGCGTTGTGCTCTATTCATTGAGATTAACATAATAATACTTTAATTTAATAATAGACATTGAGTTTTGTGCCTTATTTAGGGTGTTGTAAAGTGTATCTTTAAACATTCACACTAATATAGGGATTTATTAATTAATTGGGATTATTTATGCCTTAATTGGCTCATCCACAAGCCTCACTAAATGCATTTTTCTAGAGATAATCTTGACATATCACAAATGAAAAATCATAATCATGCATTTTTGGTCATGACTTCCAAATTTAGTGATCTAGGACTCATACGCCACCTTGGGTGTATGAGTCCCACCTAGGGATTGGGACCTGATTTTATATTTCACATGAAACTAAACTGTAGAAAATTGGGGGGTCCTTTCTCTAGGATTTCTAGGGTTTTAGACCTAAAAGGAGAGAGGTCCACTTTTTTTTTGTACGATTCACTCAAGAACAAACCCCTAAGATTTCAATGCAAAGGAGATTGAAATCTGGAAAAGGGAATGTTCTAGGGGATTAAATGATAAGAAATAAGGGGTTCACCACCAAGTGTAAACTTGTAAAAGAAAATGTTTGAAAACATAGTGTAGTACACAAAATGACCTAAAAAAAGCCCTAGAAATGTAACTAAAATAGGATAGAAAAGCAAAGTATGAATAGTGTGCATGTGGAAACCTCCAAGGGACTACAAATGGCTATGAAATTCTAGAAATATTGAATTTTTGACCAACTAATTCACCAACTTGGGTGAATCAGTCCTAGATCTGTTTTTTTGTGCGAGAGCTTGTTTCGAGAAAAAAAGGGTATTTGAATCTACAATTTGATCTGACAGAAACGAGTAGTGGGACTCATTTTCCACTCTTGGTGAATTAGTCCTATTTAGATTTTTTGGGATTTGAAAACTCTGATCTACACTCCAACACCTTCCCTTCTCTTCCATCTTGAGTTCTCGATCCAAACCTATCAAAAACACCTGCACAACAGAATTGGAATTGATTTGGTAATGGGGGGTTTTCCTTGGTCAAACCCCTAGTTTGGTAATTAAACCTTGAAAAAGATAATGAAATGTGCATGAAAACCCTAGCTTCAAGTGTCTCTAAGACTAGGAAATATGAAGCATAATGCAATCCTATTCTAATGTGAAAGAATATGATGCAAGAAGGGAAATGAAGAGAAGAATTATTTACTTGTGATGATCTTCAATCACCCCAAATGAATCCAATGATGTTTGTACCTTCCCTAGGCTAAATGTAGAGTAATAATGGAGGATGGAATCACTTAGGAAATAATTCTTTAGGATTGGCTTGATGGCTAGTTGTATATCCCCAACCTAGAATCCATCATGAATCACCATATGCATCCATGACCAGCCCTTGACAATGATAGATCTTGATTGAAAGTGAGCTTGAAGACCTATAAAAAAACTTTAATTTTGCTCCAAAGCTTCAACCTTACTTGCTCTTGAAACTTGAATGCTCTTGTGAGAGCTTTCTTGAAGATTTTTGATGCTTGATACTTGAAAATACTTGCTCAAAGTGCTTAGGGATTGATAAAAATGACTTAGAAGATTGCTTTTATAGGCATAAACACCTAATTGACCATTATTTATATCTCAAAGGGTGAAATTCACCAAAAACATGAATTAAATTGATGAATTCCTACTCAAATTTGAAAAAGGCCCCAAATGGGACTCATTCACCACCCTTGGCAAATGGGTCCCACCTAAGGGGACTCATTCACCCAAGGTGGTGAATGGGTCCCACATAAGGGGACTCATTCACCCAAGGTGGTGAATGAGTCCCACCTTAAGTTTTTGAGGACTGTTTTTAGATTTTTTGGGATTTTGATGGGTGTTATATAATCTTTGAGTAGAATGGGCCTTGGAATTCAAAAATAATGGGTCCTAGGGGTCTAAAAATGATGATTTTGAAGGGTATTTAATGAAAGGGTGCTAAAATAGGTCCATATTAAGTGTGGAATCATCTCTTTTTTCAAGAGTGCATGATTTTTTATGCTACATTTAGTCCCCACTTTAGTGCCCATATGACTTTATGTGGATATATAAGCTAAAGGAATCTAATGATGACCTTTGTTTCATAAAAGGATACACATATGAGTTAAATTATGACATGGGAGAATGAAGCCCCCACTATAGTTATCTACTAAACCACAATGTTAGGAACCACATCCTACAACACAGATCCGTTAGTTATCCAAAAAATCCCTCTTAGAAAACCTCTATGTAGAATTACATTCATGGGTAGATGTATGCCCCCCTTTTTATTTCACTTTCTTTTCAGAGGTGGAATCTGGGTAGCAGTCTAGCCATGTCGAATAGGGTAAGTCTTATCGTAGGGCATTTCCAAGTACCATGCCACATAATAATAGATGATTGATGATGTTAGGAGTAGAAATATGATTCCAATGCAATAAACAGTGTCGAAAACGGAGCTCTCTAGCACCCATTATGCTTATTTGATTGAAATGAACTTTGTAACCCTAATGTGGTAAAAACCCTAATTTCAAAATGCATAAGAGTGAAAAAGTGAAGTAAATTCATACTAGTTTCTCATTTACCTTTTTGTAACTTGATAGGGATTGAAGAATAGTGAAATATGTCGAGGAGATGAGATTAAAGACCTATGAGACTAGATGTGTTGTGGGACTAGGTGGTACACAATGAACGTAATCATGAGGTAAGTTGAATCTTCAGCCTTTGCTTTGTCCTTACATAGTGATTTTATGATTTTTATGCATTTGTAGGTTAATTTAGGGCCTTAGATTTTTTTTTTTGCAAAGTGTCCCCTTTTTTTGTGAAGTGTCTTAATTTTTTGCAAACTGTCCCTTTTGTTTGTGAAGTGTCCCACTTTTTTGTAAAGTGTCTCGTTTCTTCGTGAAGTGTCCCAAAAGTGTTCTAAAGTGTCTAGGGCCTTTAGGAAAGCACACTAGAGCAACATTAGTACACTTTTATTTTTATTGATGTACAAATTGAAGATATTAGACTCCTTATAAGACATATTGTTGTGTTTTTATTAGGTGACCACCTATTCACATCAGTTTCTGGGTGGAAAAAATATTAGTTTGTTTAGAGATTTAGCCCCCACTCTTTTAGTGGAGGATACATATTTATTATAGAATATTGGAGTTTACTGGGTGTATCTCACAACCCCCATGAGGTACCATGATGCAATTCTAATGGTGCTAGCAGAGTGCTAGGATGCCGATACATACACATTTCATCTGTTGACTGGTGAGATGATGATCACACTAGAGGACGTACACCGCATACTCTGAGTTCCTATCTGGGGTGAGCGAGTATGCTTCCGAGAAGAATGAACATTTTAGGAGATGAAATATGACATGCAGTATTGCCTCGATGGACCAATACATAATGAGAGAGTGAGGGCACAAATAGACCTGGTGATGCTTCTATACTAATGAGCCCCATTGGTTAGACAAATTATGATGCTAATAGTTGCACTAGTGCTCATTCTTGATGGGTGGGGAGCGCACCTAGAGGTAGGACTAGTACATCTGATATGAGGGATGGTAGAGCACGGGACAATATATGCCTGGGGGTGCTATATCATAGTTCATTTATATTATGATCTTGGTCGATTTTTTTTTTGAGAGGTGGATATTATGGTACATTGTATGCTTCTACAAGTTTGGTGCCTTGAGTTTATGACTTGTACTAGACCTACTGGCTTCCCATGTATAACAAACTTGAATTATCCTCAAGCCTTCAGTCATCCTCAACGATGATTTTGGAAGTATGGTAATTTACATTTCTAGAGAGTACGATTTCACAACCTGGAGGAGGACGAGATCCTTTGGAGACCTTATCATCTTGTGCTTCGTGGCTAGATCATACTCAATAGATGATGAGATTATAGCTTGCGATATTTCTGATTGGCCAACATGACTACATAGTACATTCTTTCTAATATGATCAAGTCATGTGGTAGTTTGGGTAGTTGTAGATAGCACCTAGGGCATGACCCTTCTTCAGGAGATTAGTGTGGAGTGCTCAAAGACCTGGTGATACTATACAGTTCACTATAGAGGATGATGTTCACAACGACTCTAGGTATTTAGATCATGACATGCCTTTGATTTTTGATGTAGATGATGTTTGTGTCATAGATGACTATGAGGAGTGATTGATAGTATCATGATCGGACCTTGTGTTCCCTATAGAGGAGCCAATAGGTGATGCATGAACACTCCCAGATGAGGGAGATGATGTAGAGGATAGAGCTGAGGAGACACACTATAGGGTTGCATACATATTTACAGATGTCATAGATGATGACTATGATGATGATGTTGATCCTAACGATGATGGATATGAGGGAGAAGAGAAGGAGAAGGATGAGGACGAGGATGAGGATGAGGATGAGGATGAGGATGAGGAGTAGTCCATGAGTGAGGGTGGTGAGGTAGCAGATGATGATCCAGTAGGGAATGAGTGGGGAGAGTCCTCTCCCCTTTGTATGACTAGATCATGAGCAGTGGTTATAGAAATCACTAGTACCTATAGTCATGGAGAGGCTAGCACATCCTCCATGCCTCCTACATGGGATGAGGCTGATTTCTCATAGTCAAATCAAGATATAGGTGATGATATATTATTTTCTGTTATAATTTCATGCTTTGTGTTTATGCTTTATATATATCATGATGATTACTAATATTTTGTTGGTTTCTATCTTGTAGGATTTATGAGAGATTTTACGGATCTATATCAATAGGTAGCTATAGAGATAGTTCTCCCATTAGTTGATGAGGAGGCCATAGATTCAGACTATGTGCCCCCACCAATTTTGGATCAGGGCCTTGAGTCATTCAGGCCAGACGTTAGACTGTGGGCTGCATATGAGATTTTGAGGAGATGCAATCACCGAGCCCATGCTACCCTAGAGGCATAGTCATCCTGGGGCCCTGCAGAGTTCAAGAGACTAGAGGTAGAGGGATAAAAGCTACATACGAAGAGAGATTAGATAGTAGGAGAACAATGGGAAGCCCTTGGATAGATATGAGGTTTAGAGTTGTCTCTTGGTACATTGAATGGGTCATGATCATGATCGAACACCACTATCTCTTGATAGACTACTACCAAACACAAGCAACCACTAGGTCTCAAGGGATCTAGTAGCAATAGACCTTAATAGAATTGTATATTTGATGATATGTATATAAAACTTTGATATATATATATATATGATCACTTGATTTTTTATTATTATTTGTGTTGGAATGTTAAATGTCAATGTGATTGATTAAATAGCCTTTGTAAGATTATTTAATAAATTCTTCCATGATTTAACATGCCTTATGTGATCTAACCAAAAACTTATCATAGATTGTCTTAGATGCAACATTGTGATGAAGTATGCTATGTGAAATTAAATGCACTTAAGATTTAATTAGGGAGCATTAAATGATTATAAGGATCTAATCTAACACAACACATGAAATAAACATGAATAGTATGAGACCTAAAGTAATTAAATAAGAGGAAAATAAATAATCACTTTAGCATTCAATACATTCAAATAATTACTTTCCAATAACTAAGCAATGTGAAAGCCCATGGAATATAATCCATTAGCTCTAACAACACTACTTACCATTCATATTATTTAAGGGGATTAGACATAATACTAGTGTAGATGCATGGCATTGATGGGGTCCTTGAGGGGTGTATAGTCCTTTTATGTTAACGTGTATGCACCAAACCCATGATTTTCGCTAATTATGTAGGGCCCTAACCAATTAGGATTGAATTTTTCTTTTTCAGTTAGGTCAGAATTAACATTTTGTTTATTTTCATAAAAGACAAAATCAACTTTACTAAATACACAAGGGATGAAATGATTAATGTGCTTGTGTTGTAATTTCTTAGCATAAGCTCAGAGTTTCTCGAGAGCATTAATGCACTGTTCACCAAGCATCTCAAGTTGATGCAATCTTTGTTGTTTCTAAGTGTCATCATTGATGATCTCTTGAAGAGAAATCCTTAATATGGGGATTCTTACTTCCAAGGGCATCACTGCCTCAGTACCATAGAAAAGGTTATAAGGAGTTGTTCTCTTTGATAACCCGACACTAGTACGGTAAGCCCATAACGCATATCTCAATTGTGTATGCCAATCGTTGTTATGTTTATTATTTTTTTTCTTAGAATTTGTTTGAGAGTTTTATTAGTTGATTCAGCTTGGCCATTAGATTGTGGGTAGTAAGGTGTTGAAAAGTGATGTTGGATATTAAATTTTTCAAGGAATTTCTTAACATCATTGTTCCTAAATAGTGTTCCATTATCTGGGATTAATGCGGAAGGAAGTCCAAAGTCAGTAATAATGTGTTCCAATATGAAATGACATATTACATCAACAATTATCAATTGAAGAGGAACAACTTCTACCCATTTTGTGAAATAATTCAGGGCATGTGCAGGATCATCATGGGAAAATAGGCCCTTAAGTGGCAATAAAATTCAAAACAATCAGAGTTAGGCAACTTGACATAAACATTTGAATAAGTTAACTATATTATTTCAAAAATATGTAACAATAGAATCTGTTGCAAATTCAATGAAGTTTCTAATGTACTAGGTTTATTTTTATTTTAAAAAAATCTATTTGCTGAAACTTTGAAATTCCAATGCAGTAGTACTTAAATTTCAGGGGAAAAATAAGAAGTAGGTGTCTATCTGACCACCCTAACCACATAAAATGAGAATAATTTTTATAATATTCTAGATATAAGTAGAAGACTCATGTCCCGATGTGATGCATATTTTTTTGTTATTTTTTTCCAAGCAAATAATTAATTATGATTTTTTTATTACAAGTTTTAAAAAATATAAAAACTCATACATCTGACCACCTTAACTTGGTCAAAACTTCATGATATTCAATTCTTTTTTTTAATCCTATAGTATGTTAAGCATAGAATGTGACACATGAATCAGGTTCAAAAAATGTGATACCTTTGAAAGCTATAGATGTTTTTCAATCAACCTATCAATTAGGACTTTAGGCGTAATTCAAATAGAAAATGAATAATAATTATTTATTACATTCAAAGTAAAGCATAATTTATATTGGTGGAAAGCTAAGAATCTTATTTAAAAACCCTTTTCATTTCATTAATTTTGGGTAAAAAAAAAGTTGTCAGCCATATGGGCCATCATATCACTTACATATCACCACTTTTTGGCCCATCATATCACTTACATATCACCACTTTTTGGCCCATCATGATCCTACACATACCCTTCATTGTTGTGATTATAAACGTATGGCCAGAAAATGAAGGTGGAATTTTTTTTCCAATTAGATCCAATCCACATACTGAGAATGGCCAAATAGGAATTTGGGCCCGAAGCTTAGCAATAGGAGCATGAATCAAATTGCTATGTTCCTAACATTTATGACATTTCTTAATGCATGCAAATCAATCACTTTCCAAATGTCTCCAGTAATATCCCATATGAATGAGATTTTTCACTAAATATCTACCTCCAAAATGACCTCCACAAGCACTCGCATGTGCCTCTTTGAGTGCTATGAGGATTTTGGATTTGTTAAGGCATCTAAGAAAAATATCATTAAAGGACCTTCTATATAATATGTCAGCTAGAATAACGTACTTCGCTAGTTTTCACAAGCGATATTGGGTATTCATTGTTGTGGGCTCAAGAATAGTACCATCTTTCAAATATTTGAATATTGTATCATATCATTCACTTGATTCTTGCTTGGTCATTGCTAACACTTCTTCAAGTTTACCTTCAACGGATGGTTTCATGATTGGGTGAGCAGTAAATGTGACATCTTTTGAAGGATCTTGATGTGATATAAGAGAGGCTGCACTCACCATTGCATCTACATGCTGATTGTCTTTTCTTGATATTTTTTCAATGGTGAATGATTCAAACTTCTCTAATAAGTTCATTGTGAGATCATTGTATTTAGATAATGTTTCATGCTTTGCTTGATATGTCCCATTTTTTTTTTTGATGACTAATTTCAAATTTCCAAAGATCCTAATATCTTTCCAACCCAAGATTATAGCTAAACATATCCTAGCGAGCAACACTTCATACTCAATAGTGTTTTTTGTACATAGGAAATTTAACTGATATGACAAGGGAATAGGCTTTCCTATAGGTGGGATTAATATAACCCCAACACTTGAGACTATTCTATAGTTAGATCCATCAAAGTATAATTTCCATGTATTAATCTCAATTATCAACATATTATTGTTTGGGAAAGAGTTGATACTAGGTAATTCCAAAGGGGAAGGAGCATCGACTAATTGGTTGGTCAAGGCTTGACCCTTAATTTTTTTTTTGAAACAAACGTTAGGTCAAACTCAATAACAACATAACCCACTTAACTAGACGTCCAAATAGATCTGTTTTATTAAAAGGATGTTTGAGAGGGTCAAATTTTGTCATCACTTGTATTTTTGCATGATAGAGCTTTTAAAATTGCTACGAATCTTGGCTAGTTCTATAAAAATAAATTATGGCTATTACCCTTGTGCTTAGGAGTCAAATTTTAGGGTTTAAGGTTTTATTTCCCTTGTTTAAAACATTCACACTTTTTAAATCCTCACATTATTTTTTCATGTTTACCTATTGCTCTAGGTAGCTGGTTACTTAAGTCATTGATTGAGCCTTGTATGTCATGCATTTGCTAGCCCCCTTTACTTAACCCATCAGTATTTTTCCACATTGGGACTTAATACTAATCTTCGTTGAATGTTGAGTTGATAAATTTCTAAAACTTTAGACTTATGTCTAAATTTTATGCCTTGAGGGTTTCCCCCCGATCCACCTAATCGAACCTTTTTTATAAATAGCATTGTTGCATGTTTAGGCTTTTGGACCGTCAGATCGATGGATGTGATCCTGACCATTCCCCCCTAGTCTCGAAAGAATTTTTAATGATGTCACTAAAGTATGGAAAGGTGTGCGAGATTTTGCCACTTGTCATGTATGGTAGTAGGGCCCAATCTGAATTTTCCAATAGTATTAATAAAGGCTTTCAAATCAACAACTATCATGTAATAATGAAGATTAATTGTGGTCATTCCTCACCAACTGTGCATGAATAAAATATTGGTTTTAAAAGTGCTACAAGGTGTGCGGACAAGTGACACGTGGGCTCGTTTGGCAATATAGGGAGACTAGTTGGGGCCCACAAGTGGTGTGCATTTTTTTTGACTAGGAGGTGATCATTGGCCGATGGGCCTGCCGAATGATGACATGGAATTTTCAAGCATGTTTGACTCAATTTGAGTCATTCAACATGCCAACTCATTAGTGCATCAATGACCCTAATTCAAAACATTGAATAAACCATGTGATGGTTGATGGAGCTTTGAAAATGACATATATTAATGGAATAGGCTCTTTGATGGATATCAACTTGATTTCCTTGTGTGTGAGGGGTTATCTCCAGGAAATCATGATGAATAGTACATCAATTTCCATGAACTTGGAAACTAACAATGGTGAAATTAACGTCAGTGAATAATCATTTGCTCACTCTGTGCTACAGTTGGAGCATTGATGATGACTTCATCAATTTTCTTGATAAATGCTTGGCTAGTTATTTAAGTGCATCATAGCAATTAAGAGTCTAACTTCCTCTATTTTTTGTATCGGGTGATTGTTGGATCTACAAAGGCTTTGGGTTCGAGTGCAAGATGAGCAAGCCAATTTCTTCTAGTTCACTATTATGCAAGTCTACAAGAATGGATATGAGAAAGTCTCAGGAGGAGATGAAACAAAATGAACAGAGCACCATTCTAGGCATTCTTGGATCCAAGGAAGAAGAAACAAGGTCCCTCTTGGGTCTTACAAAGAGCAGTCCTTGACTTAAGGGTCAGGTTATAAGAGTGGAGGTGATGAGTTGTGAATATGAAAAGAGGTATGTGGAGCGTGGTGAAAGATCAAAGGATAATCCTAGGTTTATTCGAGGATCTCTGGGGCAGAAAAATTCATCCATTGATGTCTCTAGTAGCTCTAGTAGTGATGGTTCTGAGACTGATTTGGATTATCGCAGTTACCTCATGGCTTTGACTAAGTTGGGTTGTGTGTACGAAGAGGTCCTTGAGGTAACTCCAATTACCATGGTGGCAACGTGTGTTGTTCTTGGTTCTGGTGTTGAGAAGGGTTTTGAGAGGGATAAGGTGGTGTCTTCACCTCTCACTGAAGCGAAAACATGAAGCAGTTGTCTATATCATGGTCGTGGTGCTAATTCGGGTTCTGGGAGTTGATACTATTTTTTGGGTTCTGCAATTTTGTTTTGGTGTTGATGTTGTTTCTGTTTGGGTCTGACATGGACAAAAATGAAAAAAGGCTTTGGTGGCATTCTTTTGCGGTTATGGTGGTACCGACTGGTTACAAAGGTTGTAACTATTTTGATTGCCCTGTTCACCAAATGAATGCATCCAATTTTGTGGGAATTGTGAAATGTAGGTTAAATTCCATTTTTTAAATGAAATTTTGTTGAAATGTAATGATAATGAGCCTGAAGCTTGTCACTCTCCTATTCTATAAGGAGATCTCAAGGCTCATTGAAGGGGTCAGATTTTGGAATGATGAAGGTCTAGGTGGTATATACTGAATGCATGTAATGCAAAATTTAGGATGAGTTAGCTATTAAATATTCCTGGGTAGGGTTTGCATATGGGATGGTCTTAATATGTCTTATGTAATTACTTATATCAAAGGAAATCTAAAAAAAATAAGGTAATTTCTCTCCTATGTGTGTTGTGATAGGCTATGAATGAAATTATCAAGGGTATTTTAATTTGTCTTCAATAATTCAATTGAATGTATGATTCTATTTATTTCTTTAACTTCAGAAGTTAATAAAATTCTTGAGAAAGGGTTGTAAGCCTATGATAATGTGTTAAGGATCAGATAAGGAGTGTTGCTTTGAATACTATGAAGTCTTAGGATGTAATGCATTGTGAGAATTTTTCACTGATATCAGGGTTAATTGTTATGTATGACTAAATATTTTATATGTGACTCCTACCCAATTTGATGAGGCATTGGCTATTTCATTTAGGGTTCTCTTAAATAATTAAAATCAGAAAGCACCTATATGTGGATTCAAGGCTAGAATATTACATAATTCAAATTCTATCTATTATGAGATGTAAATCTTTTATAATTCTTGTATTCCTAACAAATATACAGTCATTTGTGTGGAGGTAAGCCAAACCTTTAATAAATCATGTATATCTGCAAGTTAATAAGAATTTATCTATGTGTGAAGTGTTCTTGTGACAATGAGTATCAAATGAACACAAATAGGAACACCCTCCTTGGCTTCACAGAGCCTAAAGATTAGGGATAAATCCCTGAGAAGCTTTATCTGTCAGTTGGCCATTATCTTTTGTGATTCTTGAACATAGAGATCGGCTATCTCTTAGAGAATTTCAAAGCCTAGTTGGGAAAAAACACAAAGAAAATGGTGACTCTGCTGGGAAGAACTTCTGAGAAATTTAAATAAAAATGAATCCTAGCTGTAGATGGTAGTATTACAGAGTCAAGTATTTGGTGAATCTAAACATTCAATTTAGATATTGAGAATTTTAACCTAGAAAAGGTTTTATTGCAGAAAAATCTCAAAGAATTTGAGTGTGGCTCCGTTGTTGGAGGAAACCCAAAATAAGATTTACTCTAGAAAAAACTTCATGTTTCTTTGAATTTTATTCCTTTGTAAAATAGGTGGTGAATCTATCTAAAGAACCAATTGAATTG